>RJWM01012541.1:0-56293 GCA_004363535.1 Dasyprocta punctata | reverse complement strand
TGCCAGTTCATTTGATTCCTGATGTTGCTAGGAGCCCTGAATCACTTCTTGCTAAAATCAAAGGATCCTGTACTTAAACAGAGTGACTATCACCTGATCCAAGCATCTCCCATTGTCCTTCTTGGTAGCTGAACTTCCTTGACAGGTCCCTGCCAATTTTTATGGAACTACAGCCGATCTTAAAATGAATAGAAGTCACAGCTTGTCAGTATTTTACTAACTCAGGGAAAGTCTACTTCAAACTTCACCTTGGATCCAGTTATTATTCCTGACTTTAATATGGAAATTAGAACCTGATATCAGAGCACAAAGTGAAAATTACATATAGTCAATCTTTAAATACCAGATTTCCTCTCATTGTAATAAATTGTTCAAAGTTGTGAAGCATGTGTGCAACAAATCCAAAAGAGAAAACAAAGATGAGGTCTTCCTTTTCACTGTCAGATATGTGCCCTTTGAAATTTCATGGCATAGGGTTAAAAGGTTTATAAAATTAAATTGTTTTTTTCACTTTCCACTTTCTGTCACATATAAAAAGTTGAACTTCAGAATTAAATGACTATGAAGCAAGTCCCATGTGCCCACACAGATGTTTCCCTGTGTCTTAAATTAACTGCCAGGCTAAACTGAATTAGGTTCCCAGTGTCCACTGCTTCATACATTCAGAATCATCTGTCTTCCCCAGCCCTGGTCCTTGATTCAAGATCTCACTCCCCTTCCTCTTACTGTAGATAAACTTTCAGGATCTTCTTCCTTTCAGAAGACCTGTGAAGGTCATGCCAGTTCATAAGATTAATTTAGACAAATATGAACCTCTAAAAAGAAATTTCAGGCCCTTTCCTTGTATAAATTTATGAGTAGAGAAGCAAGAGCTGTATATGCTACATTTCAATCCAATAAGTATCATCCCAGTACCCTTCCCTCTCACTTGAAAGACTTCAGCAGCTGCAGGGAGCCTCAGTCATCCCTTCCCCACACATGAAAGACCTCAGTAGCCAAGGAACACATTGGCCAACCCTCACCCACACCCAGATATCTCACCAACCCACAGACCGTCAGTGATCTCTTCCACCATCTGCAGTACCTGGGTGGGCTGGTGGGAGCCTTGACCACCCCACTCCCTACATGGAGGAACTCAGCTGGCCAGCAAGAGTATGGTGAAACCTTCTCTAAACAGAGGACCTTAGTGGGTCAGCAGGAGCCTCGGCAACCCCTCCCCCCACCCAGATGACCTTGGAGAGCTGGCAAGATTGCAGGTGAGACCTTCTTCCATACAGAGAATCTCAGGTGGGCTGGCAAGAGTATTGACAATGCCTCCCCAACCTAGAAGAACCTGACTGGGCCTGTGAGACCCCCATTAACACAGTAGGGTCCTCGCTGGGGCACACACCCTATAGACAGATGGGTCTGAA
Organism: Dasyprocta punctata; assembly: GCA_004363535.1. Taxonomy (NCBI): domain Eukaryota; kingdom Metazoa; phylum Chordata; class Mammalia; order Rodentia; family Dasyproctidae; genus Dasyprocta; species Dasyprocta punctata. The sequence continues at coordinate 54,881 of RJWM01012541.1, read as the reverse complement.
GGCCTGGAACAGTCTGAAACCACAGTAACAATATGTGCTAAGAGTAGGTTCACATCACTACTCATAGGTTAGTCAGTCTATGAAGAATGTAGGACTCACCCAAATGGCTCCACAGAAGAAATTCAGGAGACTGGCCCCTCCCCTACACTGTAGGCTCCAGCAACTGGGTGAGCACCAGCCACACAATAGGGCCCTAAGACACACATGGACAGCTAAGACTAGTGAGGTTCAAAAGATCAAAATATTAATCTAAAAGGTGAAAATGACAAAACGAAAAAGCAAAATGCAATCTCAAATGCCTAGCCCATCTGGATGGAGACATCAAAATAAAGGGCATCGAAAGTCACACACCTAAAATTTCTGAAAGCACAGCAAGTTAAATAAAGAAACAAATCCATAAGGCTATAGAGAAAATCAGATTAGAAATAATCTCTCTGGTAAAGAAAGGAATGACAACCTTAATAAAGAAGTTGCTCATCATAACTAGAGAAGACATACATAAAAAGTACAGGAGCATGGGAAAAAGATGGAAACTTTGAATCAACTATATAGGAAAGATATAGAATGCATGAAACAGATTCAAAGAGATACCCAGGAAATTAAAATTCCATTGAAGGCAGGAAAACCCGCTTAAATGAAACTGGAGAGGGACATTCAGACCTTGGAGACAGGATCACAGCTACCAATCATGAAAGGAAAGAACTCTTAAAAATAACAAGGGACCAAGAAATAAAAATTCAACAGCTCCAAGACAATGCAAAGAAAAACAATATAATACCGACAGATGTCAACAAAAATGCAGGAGTTAATGCAAATGACATTAAAAAATATTGGCAGAAGCAATAGCAGAAAATTTCCCAAGCATGCGAGAAGAATCTGATATACAGATAAGTGAGGCATATGGAACTCCAAACAGCCATAACCACAATAAATCTATGCCCAGACATATAATAAGATTCCAGAAATTCAGCATAAGAGCAGAATACTGAAAGCTGTTAGAGAAAAGAAACAGATCACCTATCAAAGAAAACCCATTAGAATCACAGCCCACTTCTCAACACAAACCCTTAAGTCAAAATGAGCTTGGAGTAAAGTATTTCCAGTCTTGAAAGAAAATAAATTTCAACCCAGGTACATGTAACTTGCAAAATTTTCTTTCAAAATTAATGGAGAAATAAGATACTTCCATGACAAAGAACAACTGAAAAAATTTATGGTCACCAAACCAACTATAGAAAGAGTACTGAAAGATATTCTAGATAGAGATAAAAATAACCACAGTTCCCAGAACAACATCTGAAAGAAACTACCAGGCAGAGAAAGCAATTAAACAAGGGGGTAAAGCAATAAACAAACAGGTAGATGACATGACAAAGTTAAGCCAATACATATCAGTTATAAGCATCAATGTAAATGACCTCAATTTACCAATTAAAAGAAATAGTTTGGAAGACTGGATCAAGAAACAGAATCCAACAACATGCAGCATATAAGAAATACATTTAACTCAAAAGGAAACTCATAGACTAAAAGTCAAAGGGTAGAAAACAATATTCCATGTGACAGGAAACCAAAAAAAAGCAGGGGTAGCTATTCTATTTTCAGACAATGTGAACTTCAGACTAAAGGTGGTCAAAATAGGTGCAGAAGGTCACTACATACTTGATAGGGGAAAAACTCAAAAGGAAGAGATAACAATTATAAATACACGTGCACCAAATATGGGAGCACTCAGCTATATAAGACAAATACTAATAGACTTGAAAACTCAAATATGCAGTAACACAACATACTGGAACCTGTGGGACAAAGTTAAAGTGGTCTTAGGGAAATATATAGCAATGAATTCTCACATCAGGAAAAAAGAATTAACACAAATAAACAACCTAAGGCTGCACCTCAACTTTCGAGATAAAGAAGAGTGAGTCAAGATGAAAGCTCATAAAAGGTATGAAATTATAAAGATCAGACCAGAAATTAATGCAGTTGAACCCAAGAAAACAATACGAAGAATTAATGAATTGAAAAGTTGGTTCTTTCAAAGAATAAAAAAAATGATAAACCCCTAGCCAACCTTATCAAGAGAAGGAAAGAAAAATTCAAATTCATACAGTGAGGAATGAGAAGGGTACCACAGATCCTTTGGAAATTCACAAGATCATCAACACCTACTTTGAAAAACTATACTCTTATAGCACAGAGGAAATAGACAGATTTCTAGAAACTTGTGAATTACCAAAACTGAATCAAGAACATATAAAAACTTTGAATAACTTAATATCAATTACTGAAATGGAAAAGGTAATTAAAAACTTACCAACAAAGAAAACTTCAGATCCTAATAGATTCACAACTGAATTCAATAAGAAATTTAGAGATTGAACACCAATACTCCTCAAACTGTTTAATGAAATTGAAAGGTAAGCAATTGTCCCTAACTCATTCCTGGAGGGAAGTATTATTCTGATATCAAAACCAGAGAAAGACCCAACCAAAAGAACAATAAGCCAATCTCCCTGATAAACATTGATGCAAAAATTGTCAATAAAATACTAGCAAACAGATTGTAGCAAATCATCAAGAAGATTATACACCACAACCAAGTGGGATTCATCACAGGAATGCAGGGGTTGTTTGACATATGCAAGTCAATAAACATAATACATCACAAAAACAGAGCCAAAGACAAAACTCACATGATCATCTCAATAGACGCAGAAAACCTTTTTGATAAAGTCCAAACCTCATTCATGATAAAAACCCTACAGAAAATCAAAAATCATGGTCTTTACCTCAATCTAATAAAAGCCTTCTATGATAAACCAACAGCCAACATCATATTAAATGAACAAAAACTGAAAGCTTTTACTCTAAAATCAGGAACAAGAAAAAGATGTCCACTATCTTTTTCAATATAGTTCTGGAAATGTTACCCAGCACAATTAGACAAGAGAGAGAGGAGTAAAGGGAATAAAGATAGGAAAGGAAGAAGTTAAATTCTCATTATTTGCAAATGACATGATCTCTACATAGAAGACCCCAAAGCCTCCATCAAAACACTGCTAGAGTTAATTAGCAAATTCAGCAGCATAGCTGGGTACAAAGTCGAAATTCAAAAATCGATACATTCCAGTACACAAACAACATACTCACTGAGAGAAATTAGGGAACTAATACCTTTCATAATAATGTCCAAAACAATGAAATACATAGGAATCAATGTAACAAAGGATGTAAAAGATCTATACATTGAAAACTATAGTACTCTAAAAAAGGAGATTGAAGAGGATGCCAGAAAATGGAAATATATCCCTTGCTCTTGGACAGGAAGAGCCAACACAGTGGAAATGGCCATACTCCCAAAACTGTTATACAGATTTAATGCAATCCCAATCAAAATACTATTAACATTCCTCACAGATCTAGAGAAAACTTTCCTAAAATTCATTTGAAAACAGAGTATACTTAGAATAGCAAAGGCAATCCTGGGCAACAAAGGCAAGGCGAGAGGCATCACGATCCCTGACTTGAAATTATACTACACAGCTACTGTGATAAAATCAGTATGGTACTGACAAAAAACAGGTCTGAGGATCAGTGTAACAAATAACAGATGCAGACACAACTACAAAACTCAACCATCTTATTAACAAAGGGGCCAAACATATTCACTGGATAAAGCCTCTTTAATAAATGGTACTAGAAAAACTGGCTTTCCACATGCCAAAGACTAAAACAACACATGACTATCATCATGCACTAAACTAAATTCAAAATGAATCAAAGATCTAAATATTAATATAGAAACGCTAACCCTACTGAAAGAAAGTTAAAGTGGAAATCTTGAGGACGTTGGAGTAGGCAGAGATTTCATAAACAAAATACAAACAGCGCAGGAAACACTTCAAAGAATCAACAACTGGGATCTCATCTTATTAAAAAGCTTTTTCACGTTAAAAGAAATCACCAATGCAGTGAAAAGACAATCCACAGAGTGGGACACAATTTTAACCAACTGTCCCTCAGACAAAGGACTTCTATCTAAAACATGTAAGGAACTGAAAAAACTCAGCTCCCCCCAAATTCAAAGACCAAATTTAGAAATGAACAGATGCGATGAACACACACTTCTCAGATGAAGAAATACAAGTGACAAATAAATATATGAAAAAAAAATCCAACATCACTGGTCATTTGCGAAATACACATTAAAATAACAATGAGATTTCAGGAAGAATCACTATCATCAAAAAATCAACCAACAATAAATGCTCCACAGGAACTTGTGGAAAAAGGAACCCACCTCCACTGTTGGTGGGAGTGTAGACTGGTGCAACCACTGTGGAAATCAGTGTGCAGATTCCTCAAAACACTAGGTTTAAAGATCACATCCGACCCAGCTATTCCTCTTGTGGGTATTTTCTCAGAAGAATTAAAAACATCGTGTCACAGAGATACATGCGTACCCATGTTTATAGCAGCATGATTTTTAAGAGCTGTATCTCAGAAACAACTCAAATGCCCATCAACCAAGGAGTGAATAAAAAACATGCAGTGTTGTATACAGTGGAATACTTCTCAGCTATAAAGATATACTTGAAGCTTTTATAGGTAAATGGATGTAACTAAAGAACATACTCATAAGTGAAATAAACCAGACTTGCATCTGTAAACATCCTATTTTCTCCCTAGGGTAAGAAACTAAAAGAGTAAATAAGATTAAAAAATGTACAATAGATATTGTGAAAAAAGAAGAAACTGTTCAAATTGAAGAACAGCTGGGATGGGGGAAAGGAGAAAAGAAGGAAGGGATAAGAAAACATATATACATGTATATTTTGTATATATATATATATATATATATATATTCAAGCTATCTTCTATGTGTGTGTGTATATATATATATATATACATATATTCAAGATAGTTAAGATAAACATACTACTAATTTCTATTAGTCCATTGAGAAGAATGGTTTGTGCCTATATTTTTTGATCAATTATGCATGCCTATATCTGGTAATCTGAGCAACTACCCTGAAGATTACAATATGCAATATATTAACCACTGTTAATCCCCTATTGGCTTGTTGTAAAATTCTACATCATTGTTTTTTCTCTTTAAAATAAAATAAATAAATAAATAGTTTCAGTTTTTTGGAGGCTCACTTTAAGTAGTAATAGTCTCTAAACAGTATAGATAAATGAGTGAATTTTTCATCTGGTGGAAGCAGTCAGATTGTATTCTGAGCATAGCCATTATTTTGTGCTTTTTTCTTGTAATTGCGACTTAGTGATTCAAACTTCTTTGGATTCCCAGTGAAGATGACAATTGGAAGACATATTTCTGCATTACCAAGTCGTTTCCTTGTCTTACAGAATACTTTTGAAACAAAAAAAAAAAGGAAAAGAAAAGAGAAAAGACAAGAAAAGAAAACAAAAGAAAAGAAGGAAAGAAGAGAAAAGAAAAGCACAAAAGAAAAAGAAAAAGAGATACACAAATACATGAAACTCTGTGCTACAGCTGTATTAACTTCAGCTAGCTATGCTGCTTGTTCACAGGGTATCAGAATTGATATTGCTTTTAAAAAACATCTTTGGATATTTCTATATTATTGACCTCTATATGATTTATTAAGAAAATCCATAGTAACATTTCAAGTAACCTTCAGGAAAGCAAAGAATCATAAGGTAAAAACACTTAGACTGTTCAATATGGCAATTTCAAATAAAAAAGCTCAAAGCATATAACAAAAGAATCAAGAAAACACAAAGTTACAAATTTTAGAGATGTAAGTAGCCTTACTTTCTGTCAGAAGAGGCAAGTGTAAAAGCACCTAATACAGTGTCATAGAAACCTACAAAACATGTTATCCTTATGTATTTAGGGTACATGAGAATAGCCTCATTTTACAAATAACAGTAGAATTAGAGAGATTAAACATATTCTTGTAAAGTTTTTATAATGCTTTCCAAAAATCTTTAGGACTATCAACATCTACCCCTAGGCAAATTTTGACTTTCATTCACAATTATTGGTCAAGCTTCAGCAGTTTTTGCAGTCATTTCCCATTAACTCCCCAGTTCCACATATCATTAAATTAGTCTAGAGAATGTAAGAAAACACCTTAATGAATATTTTGCAAACCTCCACAACCACAGATTTTTCCAAAAAAGAGATGAAAGCAAATGCTTAAAGTCTAGTTTTATTTTTCTTAATGTAGCTAAGCAAATACTTTTTAAGTTTTAATAAACTATTTTTAGAGCATTTAGCTATTTAAACATACAGGTACAAGATTAACCTCTTCCTCTGCATATTAAGAGAAGCTGGTCAGAGAAAGAAAAGAGGTAAATTTTACCTTTAGGGCTCAACTAAAGATGATGCTTGAAAAACAAATGGAATTATTATAGCATTCCCCAGAGCAACAGTTTTCAAATATATCATAGTCAGACATTTCTTTTTTCAAAAGAAGCCTTTCCATAAAGCAAAGGAAAATGAATAAACACAGAGCTTCTCTAATTGAAACATTAGTAGGAAGCGCAGACAAAGCCCTTACCAGTTGGTTGACCAGATGAGGGCCACTCAGCTCAGCTTGAAAAGCATCCTAGAAGATAAAGTCCAAATTCTTAATATCCACTTTTAGCCTACCCCTTATGATTGGGATATAAAAGCAGTGATTTTCCATCTCTATGGAGGAAAAATAGCATATGAGAAATGCAGTGAGCAGATAAGTGGCAACAGAAACTAAGTGAAATAGAATAGTACCAAGCACAGAAAATTTCATTTGTAGGCTATTTTGTGCGACATAGAGTGAGTCTCTAAATTTTTGGACTTCGGATGGTTCATTCATCAAGCACCAAACAATATTAAATTTTTATCATGGAAGTAGACACAATTATTTCTTCAAAATCTTAAACTACACGATTCTACTTAATGAATGATTATTATATAATAAGGTACGAGAAATACAATGATAAAACAGTTTTTACATTGAAAGATTTTGAAGGGAAGTCTTTGTGAAGTCTATCAAAAGAGACATAACTGGTATTATGTTGTTCTGGCTTTATTTTATTTTATTTTATTATTTTATTTTGTACCAGGGATCGAACTCACGATGCTGCTCTTGCCAGGCAGGCACTTGTGTCACTGAGCTAAACTCTGGCCCCTATGTTGTTGTTTTTTCTAACAGCTAGTGCTTGGTAATTCACTTGTACATATTAGGATTGCTGTAAAAACAGAATTCTACACAAACAAGATCATTTTCCCTACTTGGTGGAAGTATTTGAAGGAACCTGTGTTGATGTAGGTATTATTTTGGTCCCTGACCTAGAATGTATGGCCTTTGATAAATCAAAGACACCATTACAGTGGGGATAGATATATTTAGGGCACTGCAGTTGACTTTCCATCCAGGGAATAAAGACACCAAACACTTAAAACAATATAGTATCTATAGGCAGCTAAAAAAAAATAAATAAATAAAAAGCCTTGAAAGCCTCTTTGCCAGAAGTAGGACCTAGACTGAAACCTAAAGCATAAGAAACAAGCAGCCAAACTGGGGTGTAGAAAAGAACAGTAAGGGAAGAACAGCCCTGGAGATTAGGCTTGAGAAATAGTTTCGGCAAAGGTACACAAGTGAGAGCAAAGAGAGTGGCACACGTGGTAGAAGTTGAGGCAGCATCTTAAGGTCTGGGCCTCTAATTGAAGATGGGAGTTGTGAGAAATATGTTAGTGATGATGAGATTTCTAGCTTGAGCCTCTGGGTGAATGTGGTGATATTTATAAAGTCAAAAGTACCCCCAAAATGTAACTTTACAGTGGTACCTCAGTACACAAATGCTTCTCTTTGTGAACAGTTTGACTGACAAACAGAAGTGTTTGGCAAAATTTGTTTTTGTATGTGACCTCTGCATCAGGTGATGAACACAACCAAGGCAATCTTTCCAATGTGAATATGAATATGACTACTTTTTTCCAGAATTGCAGAACAAATTAAGTTTGTAAGCTGAGGTACCACTGTGCATTGTGTTTACTATGTGAAAACACAAATTCTAATTTATCTTCAGTAAATTCTGTGAAGTTGCTGTTATTTTTATCCTCTTTTATAGAAGAAGAGATCGAGGCACAGGAATGCTAAAAGACTTGCCCAGGTCTCAAAATAATTAAGTATGGATGTAAGTAATTTGGGAGTCAGGGAAGTAGAAAGTAATTTCATTTTTAGTCATGTTGTTACAGTGGCTTGTGGAACACTCAATTGGTAGCTCTGGGGGCACAACTGAGCAATACCCTGATTTGGGAGTAATGAAAGCCAGTGTACAAAGAATATACAGCTCCACACCCCAAAAAGAGAAAGAATAGCTAATTTCAGATGAATAAAAAATTAACATTAAGCTTCTCATCGAGGTTAATAACTGTGACATAGTCAAAAAGTTAAGCAAATAAGCCATGGCCCATATAAAATAAAAGCAAAAATCTTGAAATAAGAGATAGTCTTGGCTCAGAATGACTTGGGTGTAAGAATTTAGAAAATATCTGCATATATCCATGGAATTATACCTAAAGTCCATTGTCTGTGTAATATTAAAAAAAAAGAGAGAGAGAGCAAAGAGTCCTTCCCAAGATAGTAGAGAAGAAAAATTGAGATTGTATCAAGATGTAATTGATACATTAGCATCACTGAAATAATAGTATTGTAATAATAGTTTAAATTCATCACTTTTTAAAAATTTACTCACAAGTAGTTTTTTTTTTTTTTTTTTTGCTTTCGTAAAGTCTTAGTTAAAGAACTTCTGGTATTTTTATAGGGAGACCACTGCAGACAACATTCTTGTCCTCAGAATGGAGAAATTCAGTTTTGCAGCTGAATATTTCTTATTGCTTCTCAGTGCTAATTTTTGTTTTTGTATTCTATACACTAAATAGCATAGTCTTGTGTAATGTCTTCAATAATTGTTCGGAGACAGTAGAAGAAAGATAACTAGTAACTGCTATTGTGGCTTTAGATGGAATACTGAGTATTTCACAGTAGAGATTTGCAATGACTGAAACCCTGTCAGCACAAAAGAAGAAAAAAAATGATAAAAATGGAAACAAGCAGAGAGCACTGAACTAACCAGCCATAACTTCTTTTCTTTTTTATACTATTTGTACCTATAAGTAGATTATAGCTCTCTCCCTGGAAAATATAATCCAAGGCTAGTAAAGGAAATCAAAATTTGTTATATGCAGAGAAATATGAAAAGGAGAGGAAACCTGGCCAGGGTCTCTCTACAGCTGCTCCTGCTGGACATTTGTCATGCTGGATCCCCAGCTGTCAAATTCATTGATCTCTGACAGTTTTTAAGCATATGCCCTCCATGATTTATGCGCATTTACAGATGATTATCCCTCCTGCCTACTCGCTAGAAGAGAAAAGCAAATAATGTTCATTGAATTCTTTTCCTGTGTGCTTTCACTGATGTATCTCAGGAAATTGTCTGATTAGTCAACTAATAAACAAGTCTTTGCAAAGAGTCATACACTAGGCACTTGCTGCGCACTAGGGAGGCCACAATGAACAGAAAGACATGTCCCCTTCTGATTTCCATTTGATCTATCCCTTGCTCCTAAGTATGGAATAAGAAACTAGTCAAACTGAAGTGTTTGATTATAAAACCCTTCTCTTTTTATTAAATCACCCTTTTTTGGGGGTATAGTTGGGTGATGGTCTGATTTAGAAGTCTCTTCTCACTCTAGCTTATATAGCTCCAAGGGATCAATGTCTCTAAATAAGATTTAAGAATCCAAAGCAGAAATAAGAATACTATTTTTAGAGTTGTTCTTGTTAATGCTTTAGGGATCTTGCTGCATGAAAGTAGAATTATTTAAATGGGTCCCTTGTCAGTTGCCATGGTGCAAAGCACAATGGATTAAGATATTTCCAAGACAATTCTAAGAATCTATGAGGTAAAATATATGTGTTCTCTCCTCTAGGAGGAGAAGCCTCCCAAGTATTTACTGAAAAGAGAGATCTGTTTCAGTAACTCAGCTGCATATTTTATAAGCCCATAAGACAATCTAATGCTAAAATAGGATATGGTAAAATTCTCTCTATCTTCTTTTTTTTCCCCAAAAAATTAGCCATATAAGGAGTACATCAGCAGTGAGCTAACACAGAGTTTTGTACCAGGTCAGTCCATCCCTTGATAAAATTACTTTAATATGACACAATCACAGTCCAAGGGATTGAAACTAGATGATTGTAGGATATAATTTGCTGAGTCACCACTTCAGAAAACCAAGATGTTTCCTCAGAAGGACAAAAATCACAAGTGATCTTTCCATTTAAGAAAAGGTTTAAGAGGCCTACCCCTGAGAAGTTTCATGTAGGAAGAGCCTCCACCCCTAGCTTTGGTTGTGAATTTGAAATCCTCATCTTGATGCCTGTTCTTTCCTTCAGTTCATTTCAGCCTTGAAACCAGCCATGTGTGAAAGTTTCATTTTGGGCTAAATGTTAACACATTGATCAATTTAATGTACCACAAAAGTACTCCCCTGACTACTTTGTGTGGTTGTTTGCTTATTATATAACATGAAAAGTTAATTATCTACCAGCTTGTCAGCTGTGATTTTTATCTTTATTATCAAGTTCTTAAAGAAAAGCAAAACCTGCTGAGAGAGATATTTCCTATTTTCAAAGCTAGTAAGTTTCTTTCAGTGGCAAAATAGATATTATTCAATCATTTATCAGTAGACTCTCTGTTTGGGGGAAGAAATATTCACAAGGAGTAATATCCTCTAACATTCCTCAGCTGGAAACAAATATCTTCTTAACCATAGAATTTTGGAGACAGAAAGTGACAGGGCAGAATGGAGTACAACAAGGCGAGGATTAAATGTACATAGCTTCTTCCATCTAAAAATGCTTTATCATGGAAAGCAGTGCTTTCCCTTAATCCTGGCCCCATTTCTAAACCTAGGACAGGAGAAAGATGTGAGTATCAAGGGCTTTGACCCACAGAAACAAGGACAGTCTTCTCCAAGGAACTGGATTCAAGCAGTGGAAGAACTCACCCTATGGTTCTCATAACTGATCCTGTATGTTTATGTGAACTGATATGCCATAAAGGGGATTTTTTTTTGACTTGTTACTGGCTTGCTGATATATAGCAAGTTTGAGAAATTCATATAGAACTCTGCCACCAAAATAATTTCCTCAAATAATCAGTACCAATTTCCTTTACTACTTCCTGATTTCAAAATAAGTAGTAAGGTATGATTTGGCCACAGACGGCCCACCAAAGATTTGACTGCTTTTGATAGCTTTAGTTGGTACTTCCAAAAGGTCTCTTGTTATGTCCCAAAGATCATATCTGTGTGACAGCCATCAGTTACAGTCAGTTCAAATGATAAACTAAAATACCTCTAGCAAACTCCCATGAATGTCTGAGTTAAAATTGTATCAGAATGTCTTGAAAGTTACTTGTTTTAATACAATGTTTGACAAATGAAAGTTAAGGATTCATGGTTGAATTGTCCTTTAATAAAGTTACATTATTCTGTCAAATTTATGGATGCCACAGTTATAGCAAAGACTGACAGCTCTGAAGTTCTAACAAACTACCACTCCACCCCTGAAGAAGATGAGGACCTTAGAGTCCATTCCTAGTCTCAGTGAATTATGAATCAGCTGACCCACACTAGTACTGTCTTCAATTTAAACAACAACAAAAAAAAAAAAAAAGAAGAAGAAAAAGAAGAAAAAATATTTTAAAGGCACAAGAAGTTGAAAATAAATCATCTATCCCCCGAGGACACAGGACAGAGATAAAAACTGGCTGACTTCTTTGAGTTCTCTCAGTGTGACGACCAGGAGAAGGAAGCTAAAAAGAACAAAGGCTATACAAGGTAATAAAAATGTCTGCTCTGAATTTTAGGCTGTCACACAACAGAGCAAAACTGAGATTTGAGAGTGATCTGGTATGATTTTTGTCATCCACGGGTTCTGAGTTTTCAAGAAAGTCCCACAGAGCAAATGTTCTTAACTAGTGATATGTATCAGAGTCACATTTGGATCTTTTTGAAAAGGCTTTTTCTACCCCTGCAGTGCTGAAGGGTCACTGGCTCTAAAGTGGAACTTCAGTAATTTTCCAGTGCACCTTAGAGGATTTAGAGGTCCTGTATTGATAGAGATTCACTGGTATGGAGGCTGATTAATTTCTAGAAGAGAGTTTCTCAGACTTTAAAGCATGAATCATTGCACCCAATCCTGTTGAAATGCAGATTCTGACTCAGTGTGTGGAGATAAAGAGTGAAGTGTCTACATCTCTAACAAGTTCCCCCGTTACACCTATTCTGTTGGTGTTTGGTTCAACTCTATATGGCTTTGGACCCCAACTTCTGAAGGCTCAGAAGGCTGCCTTCAAGGGACTGAACTTGGGAGTGGAGACAGCCAGTCTGGGGCTGGCTCTTGTGTGGTTTGTATGGTGGCCAGCACAAAATAACCTGAGGTAATTGAAACAAAGGTTTCAATGCCTGCCCACCTCCTTCCCCCATCCAAATCCAATCAGTCAGTTAGACAAGCTCTCCTGGCACTAAAATTTTAGAAGCAATAAAAGTATTTTCAACAATGGATAATTTAAAGAATTAAGAATTCTGTAATCATTCAATGATTATATTTTATACTTTAAAGTATATTTTATTGTAAGTTTAAACTGATTATAAATGCAACATATTTTCAGTTTTCTCTATTTCCATGTTAAAAATTATGAGGTATAAAAGTTAAAAGCAAAAATAAAATAAAAAGAAATAAAAATAAATTTACTAAATTAGTTACACTACTAGTTTCTCTTAGTTCATGGAAAAGAAAGGTTTGTTCTACTATTCTTTGGAGAATTTTTTATGGCCATATATTGTACTCTGAGTAACTCCTTTGAAGATAACAACATGCAATATATTACCTATTGTTATTCTACTTTGTTTCTTTATAAAATAAATGAATTAAAAATCTAAAAAGTTCAGAAGCAATATAATCACCTGAGTGCATGATTTCTTTTTTTCTTTTCTTTTTTGGTTTTTGCTTTTAAAAATTGGTTTGTTATTGCTATTAAGTTTTAAAATGCAGTACTAGGATTAATGTATGTAGTTCTGTGACAGAGCACTTGCCTAGAATTCATGAGGCCCTGAGTTTGATCTCCAGTATTGAGGGTGAAAACAATTGTCACATTTTCTACCTCTCAGAAATAGTGGGGCAGGGGCAGTACTCAGGTTTTCATTCTACGTAACAGCATTAGGAGGTGACAAAAGTGAAACAGCAATAGATGACCTGATATGCAACATTTCCATTGCAAAATCAGAATTTTCTTCACACACTGTTACTAAAAGAGGAAATAAAACAGTATCACACCTTTTCTGTGACAATATTTGTAAGTCCTTACTTGTAATCTTGAATAAAATATCATACGCATTATAAAAATGATAATTATGAGTGATGTGGAGATGGCTACAGTGCTTTCTTAAGAATCTCACAGTTTTTATCACAAATTTCAAATATTTTTTGGCTGCATCTTATGAGTGTTTTAAAAGGAAGGAGAGCTATATCCACTAAAGCAGGATTCCTTTAAAGTATATAGAAAAGCCAAAACAACATCTCAAAACGTGCTTCTTTCTACATTAACTATTTTCTCATTGCAATGGGTTGCATGTTTGTTTCCCACCACATGTTGAAATCCTGGCTCCAAATTGGTAGTATTTAGACATGCAGCTTGGATCCTAATGATGGGGTTAGTGCTCTTACAGGAAGAGACACAAAGAGATTATGGCACAGCAAAAAGAGCCATTTGCAAGCCAGAATGAGAGCTTGCGTCAAGAGCTCAATCAACCAGGACTTTGGTCTTGGACTTCTAGCCTCCAGAATTATAATAAAATAATGTCTATCTTACATGTGCCGCTCAGTCTACGGTATTTCTACCTGAGCTGACTAAGACATTCACCCCTGAGACTGTCTCCAGAACTGTTTTACTTTGGGGTCAGTTATGCTGCCCTCCAGTCTATTTTACCAGCTGCTTTTACTTTAACACCATCCTTTCCGACATACTTTCCTGTTTCAGTTGTCTACTCCATGCATTCTCTAACCCTTTCACAGAGAGGCAGGAAAGCACCTTTCTTTACAAGTAAATATTGCTGTGTGCTAAATACTCTGAACTCCAAGTTTTCGAATGTCATTCATTCAAATACCAAAATATTAACTCACTAAATGGATGAAACAGTGATTTCTTAACCAAGCTACTCATCAGAAGCAAATGCTATTTTTCTGAATATGGAAAAATGGAGAAAATCTACATCTATAAAAAGTTGTGTGGATGGATAATTTTAAGTCAAAACTGTATCAAAACATTACATAATGAAGGCCTGGAATTATGTGTTCAATTGGATAATTGAAGCCTTAAAATTTTTCTTCTCCAATTTACAATTTGGACTTTTTAGAAAAGTCATAAATGCATGAAATTTTAAATGCATTGATACATTACATATAATATATTCTGCAAAAGGTTCTGTTTATCTTTAGTGTGCTTTTCATTTCATCGACTCCTACAAATTAGAAAAATATATTTAACAGACTATTCCCCACAATAACATTTGTAAAATGTCTGATGGAATTGTAGCATGGTATTCTTTCTTCCTTTTCACACTCATCTTTCCCATGTTCAAACATCTTCTTGATAATAACAGCAGAGATTCATATAGTGAATGATCATGGATCAGAAAGTAGTGGGACTTACTTTTTTTTTTTACCAACAAAAGTGGTATGGTTACTCACTTTGTGTTTCTGAGGGCAGCTACAAAAGTTGCCACCTTCTTGGTGAATTGAAACAGCACAAATTTATGACCTCATAGTTCTGAAAGTCAGGCATCTAAAATGGATCTCACCAACTAAAAGTGTTAGCTATGCTCCTCGTGGAGCCTCTCAAACAAAATTAGTTTCCTCACCTCTCCTACCCTTCAGAGGTAATCTTCAGTTCTTGGCTGTGAACTCACCCTCCATTTTCAAAGCACATGACTCCAAAGACCTCTGCTTCTCTCATCACATCTCCCTCTGCTATCTCTGCTTCCATCACCATATTGCCTTCTTTCACTTTGACTCTTTCTTTCTCCTTCTAAGCACCCTGGGATTGCATTAAGTCCAACTGGATAAACCAAGATGATCTTCCAACTTAAGACCCTTTACTGTATAACACCTGCAAAGTTTCTTCTGTCGTATCAGGTAACATGTCTTCTCACATTCTAAGAGCTAGGACATGGGCATCTGTATTTGTGAGGAGTAAGAGAGAGGGGTGTTATTTTTTTCTTCTGCATTTACTAAAACAGGGACCGAGGAATAAAGAGTTTCTGCACTGCACTAAAAGGACAGTAGTCAGGGCACATAGCATGCTCTGCCTTCCCACTGCTAAGAAGCCTGATCTGGCTGTTTCACTTCTTGTTTTAGTTTTTTTCTATTTTCTACATTATGTATTTTGAAGTTGGAAACAAAATAATAATTGCACACACAAACACACACAACTTGTAAGTTTTAGTTTTTAAAATGAGACTTTCTAAACACAAGTGAAAGCCTTGCTGATGTAGTCCCAGAGCAAGCATTCCTCGCTGTTCGGTAAACAGCTCATGAGGGACGACTGCTGCATAACACAATTCTTGGAAAGCGTTGCTCACACTCTAATGTTCTGATTCAGTATGGAAATCTTTTCCCTCAGAATTGCTTGGGACACCTTAGTCACACTTAGAACAGTTCAAATTGAGGCAATTAAATGTTTAATTATAAAAACATGAAAAACAGAATGCATAAATGTCCACATAATTTGGTTTGATCTCTGATGTGCATCTCAGAGGTGTGATCTTTGCCCTCTCTTACCTCCTTGTTCATGTGCAGTAGACAGAATCATCGTGACCATCGCCCATTGGTTTATAGCTGAACATTTACTCTTCTCAATGTGTAAGTCTCCAGACAGTGTGGAGATTGCCCTCAACTCCCCTTTCACAGGACAGGGCTCATGTGTCTTCACATGACGACCAATGCCTTTCAGCTTCCTTACTTTTCATCCTCAGCAGCTCCCCCACCCTTAGGATAGCAACCCTGTCTCATACATGAGTCTTTCACCACCATCAAAGTCTGAGTCCCATAAACCTACATCAAGGTCAAGGATTTAGTTCTTTTCAAATGTAGCCATGAGAAGATAGTCAATATTGAAATACAAAACAAATGACAGGTGTTTAGATGAACAGGTATTTAGTTTTGTTTTTAAAGATTCCCCCTTCATTTGTCTTATGTTTCCTTGGAGAAGTATCAAAAGTTATCTAAAATACAAAAGGTTGCAATGAAACTCCCTGCTTTTCTCCAATTGCTTATGTGATCAATGGAGGTATAGAAGCTAACAAGAATTGGTAAAGTCTGACTTTCAAATGGACCCTTTTCCCCCATGCAATAGATTGCCATATTGCCTCCTTGGCTTTGAGTTACAATCACCTTGGGAGTTTAAAATAATTCCAGCGAACACCTATTGTTCCAGTGTAATTGCTCTGGGTTGTATCCTATATATTACAAATTTAAAGACTTTCCTAAATTACACTAGCATATAACCAAGACTAAGAGCTACTAACCTATAGTAGTTTTTCTCAAATATTTCATGGTCATCTTGGGCTGGATAATTATTTGTTGAGGAGTTCTGTCCTCTGTGTTGCAGGATATGAAATAGCTCTCTTGACATTTATCCAGTATGTGCCCCTATCTGCATCTCCTCTCACACTTCACAACCTAAAACATCTCCTTTTGTCTGAATAGATACAGAAATCTGGAGTGCGCAACTGAGTATTCCTCTGCCATACAGAATGACAAACTTTAGCAATTTGTAGGAAAATCGAAGCACCTCGAGTCCACAATGTTAAGTGAAATAAATTGACATAGAAGCTTGAACACTGCATGGCTTATCTTATATGAGAAATCCAAAGTATAAATAAAGAGAAACAGAAAAGATAACAGAAAGTAGACAGAACTTTCTCAAATGGGAAGAGAATTTAAAGATGTAGGAAGGAGGTGAAGGGAGAAAAGGAAATGACAAAAGGAATTAAGATATACTACATACGTTCTCCACAAGGAATGTAAATATTATGTATTACTAACAGCTATTAATAAATAAAATGTTTCCTGAGGGAGCAAAATTGTCTCCAGTTGAGAACCATAACCCTCGAATGAAGAAGGCTGCTGCTTAACCTAGTTCAAACTTCAGTTTTGATTCATTTTTATTAGTACTATACATGTTTGCAGTGTATAATATTTTCATTGCTTGTGAAGAGTCAGCACGTGCTTAACACATCTTAATTCTTTGCTTCATCCCTTTGACCCCCCTATATCTCTCTCCGGACTCCCTTCATCTCTTCATTTCTTTACCATTTGAGAAATATCTATCTCCCTACTTCCTATTACCAATATTTTGGTTTGCTTTTTATCTTAAATGTGGGTTTCTTACATAAGAGAAACCAAGCAATCTTTAAGTTTGTGTCTCAGATGTATTGCACTTAACACTATGGTCTCATGGTGAACCCATTTTCCTGCAAATGACTCAAGTTTATCCTTCTTTATGGCAGAGTAGTACTCCCTAGTGTATAAATACATTTTCCTTATCCATTCATCTGTTGACAGCTTGAAACTTAAGATGTAACTAATAGGGTTACCCCAGTAGGGATAAGAACATTGCCTTAGTAACAGATGCATGGATTTGAACCTAGTCTCTTGGCTTAAATGTGGTATGATCTGGGTCTGCTTAATTTCTCAGTATCTGTCGTGAAACCTGACTAATAAGTGCACATACTTTGTAGGATTGCTGTAGGAATTATTTGAGCTAATACCTCTAAAGCTTAAAACACACCTACTTCTCATATAGTAAGTGCTCGTTAAAAGTTAGCTTCCTTGTTTGTTATTATTTGTCTCCCTTTGTTCTATGACCATGAGTCATAACTTATAGAACTCCGTCTCACACTTCAGGTTCTTTCAGTGATTTGGAATATGGAGCCAACTAGTGGCTGTACTGAGTAACAACGTTTTGTATTTGAAAATCATTGAGATTTTCAGTGTTTTAACTACAAATAATAAGAAAAGTGCTCACACATTTGGTAATTAGCTTGACTTAGCCATTCTACAATGTATTTATATTTTTAGACATCACATTGTACTCCAGGAATGTGTACAATTATTATTTGTTGATTAAAATAATTAATTTTAAATGTCACAACTCTGAAATGAAATTTAAATCAAGCATATCCTCCAAAATTTTAGTGTGTCAGTTTTCAAATTTTTCAAGTTTTGAAAACTTTACACATTTAGTAAAATTGTAAAAATTTTGTAAAATTTTACATTTTGTAAAATTTGTTTAAGTGGGACAGATACATGTTTAGTCCTGCTCCATGAGTCCACCTCAGATAAATCTCATGCCCTACAAACTGGCTTTTTTTTTTTAGTCAAATAGTTCTGAATATTTTCCTTGTCAGCTCTTCTAATATGCTGTCAAGTTTATGAGGGGCAGGGGATTGGTCTTACAATCCTTTAATCCTAACAAGATACCAAAGGTTAAAATGCTTTATAACTCTAAGGAACAGAGTATGTCTTGGGCGACAATTCTCCATGAATCTCTCATGTTTCTCCATTTCTAGGAATTAACAGATACTCCAAGGCAATAAAGATACAAAATCTCTCTCTCTGAAATATTTCAGAATAGTTAGAATAAACATGTCTTCCCTTCTTAGCTGAAGAACATTTTTCTTGATGCTATAGGGCAGTGTTCCCGCTCTCCCTGTCTCCCTTATTCCCCTCTCTCCCTCCTCCTCTGTCCCCTCCCCTGGGGGATGTGTGAGTCTCCTCTGCTCACTGTCCCTCGGCTGGGACAGAGCTCCTCTGCGCATGCTGCATTCACCCGGCCCTACCTGGTTCTGCATCACCACTATGGGACTTGGAAGGACAGGAGACACTAAACTTTCAGAATACATGGAAAAATAAAGACCCTTCAGACAGAAAATAAGCAGAAGAGTTTATGATCAGCCACCCCTCATTGTTTGAAATTCTGTGGAATAGACTTCGAGCCTAAAATATGATCCTATATGAAAGCAATGGATAAAAGAAACAATAGGTAGGCAGACCATGCGGGACCCAGGAAAAGAGAAGACAGTCCGTAGTTCCGGGGTCTGGGAAGAGCACATCAAGAAGGTAGCTTGATCGCCCTGTAAGCCGTGCAATCCAGGCGGGGCCTAGGAAGAGTGAAGCCAGATTGCCTTTCCCATGAGCCTACCTGCTCGTGGGCTGAGAATCAAGACACCCCTCACCCCAAGTAACTGGCTGGTTCAGAGGACAGGCTGAGGTGATAGCAATTGAGATACAAAAACAACTAAATGCTTGTATTACTCAATTGACTTTGCAGGACTAAGGCAGGTAGCCTAAGCATTTATTAGGAGGATGACAGTCAGTATGCAACATGGCAAATATGGGGGATTTCCTTCTGTCTTGTTTTTGAAATTCAATGTTACTCTCACTATTTTGTTTTGTTCCAATTTATTGTTTCATTTTATTCAATGATCTGTTTTGATTGGTTTTATTCTGGTTTTATACTATTTTACTATGTCTGAGGAAATGGACAACTATTGTGATGATAACAAGATACACTATGGTAGCCATTGTTCATCTACTGTCCTGTTTTGATGTTATGTACCACTTTCACTGCTTTGTTTTGATTGACTTTATTCTGTTTTGTATTGTTGGGCTTCATTCTCCTTAAAATAAAAAAAATTAAATTTAAAAAAGTAATAATAGGTAAGCAACAATAATGGTTTGAAAATAAGTGTGTAGGTTTAATTAAGTATTGACTGTATAAATCAACCCTCAAAAAACCTGGATAAGCATGACAAATATTATCTGCAGGAAATAATGAAGGGAAATATAAAGCATTGAACAATCAGAAATAAACAGAAAGTGTTAAGATTCAGAGTTTTTAAAGTTGAAAATTCTTGTAATATTCTAGAGGAGCATAAAAAATACTGGTTAAATTCAGACCAAGCAGAATGGGGGAAGAAAAGGAAAATAATGAATTTGGAATCAATTAAAATATGCAGCACATTTGCCAACTTCCCAAAACAAATCATATCCTCATGTAACATTGACATGCAATAATAAAATTTTAAAATATTAAAACAGTCCTTTATAAATACACATGCTAACAATAGGATAATCACTAAAAGAGTACTGCATTCATATACTATTCAACAAATAGATGGAGAAAGCTATGGGAAAAAAACAAGAAACCTTGATCAACCAAGTAATGACAAGAAAGAAAAAGTGAAAAAGAAACAGAATCAATCTTATATAAATATAAGAGCTCAATTAAATCAAGGAGAGTTAGTTATTAAAAAATCTACTTTTAAACTAAAATCAAAGAAAGACTTTCAGAGACTATTTTTTCAGGGAAAAGATAAAAATATAAATATAGAAGAAAAATGCTTAAGCATAGAAATAAATAAATATATCATTCTTTATATTGTAAAAAGCAAAACAGAAAAAGGATAGAAATGATACAGAATTTCAAAAAAATAGTAGGAAATTAACACTAGTTAATATATTGCATATTGTTATCTTAGAAGTAATTGTTCAGATTACAAGATCTAGGCATAAAAATGATAAAACTATCAAACAATGACAGCCCAAACTGTTCCTTTTTATGAATGAACAGAGATTAGTAGTTATCCATCTTGCATACATACATTTATATATGTATACCTACATACATATAATCTTTTCCTTTCTTCCTTTTCTCCTTTCTCTATCCCAGAATCATATCATTCTTGATATACATTCTTGATATATAAACATGTGAGAATCCTATTTTGATAAATTGCTAACACCTAAAAAAAAAACCTTTGTTCTCATAATTTCTCTTTCTAGAGATTTTTTCCAAATTATATATGATCACTATAATTTTTTACTTTATCATGAATATATAAGATTTTAGCCTTATTCAGGAGCTCATTATCTAGCCAAATAAATGACCCAAAGACCATTATCTTTACCACATAATTCCAGGGGAAAAATTCAAACCCTCTCTAAGATCAAAACTAGCACAGTTCTCTCTCCCTCTTTTGTTTGATTTCTAACAGCACTGAAGGTTGACGGCAGAATCTGACCTAAGGAATGTTTCTCAGTCTCTCTGCACTCCCAATTAGACACTTAGGAAGTACTTAAGGGACAAAAAGAATCTCCACTCTGGCCCTTGTTTTCACAAGGTGGCCCTTCTATTTCACTGTGGATTAAAAAGAAGAAGACTAAATACCTAAAATATTGCTAGTTCTCTCAGTCTCAGGTTTAGTACAGTGGTTATCTTTTCCAAATTAAAGGAAGGAGATTTAATATTGCCTCTTAAGGAATGAAACAATTCCTTCTCTCAGGTAGTATTATGGCTATTGTGCTGTTTGAAGTTTCAAAATAATGATGCATGAGCCACACCTATTCTCCAATTTTCCTTTAAGAAATTTATTTGATGTCTATTCATCAAGTTTCTGACCCGTACCTCTAGAAACACTGATGAAGGAACAGCAGACAGAGAAAATAGGAGGAAAGCCATGATGCTGTACATTTAAAGACACCTGGGGTGATCTGAAGCCAATCAACTAATAGACCAGGGAATCAGTAGCTCAGTTTCACCTGGAGCTCATGAGAAATGTAGAACTTCTGGCTTCATTCAGCCAGTACTTCTGAATCAAAATCTGAATTTTGTCAAGATTCTCAGATTATTAACACCATGGTTTAAATCTGGAGTGGCCCTAAAGTCCCATGTGTTAAAAAAAAAAATTAGTCCCCAGGATGGCACCACTGGGAGTCAAGTCCTAGTGGAAAATCTTCAGGTCACTGGAGGTGTGCCCTTGAAAGGGACTTTAAGATCCCCATCCCTTCCTTTTGCTCTTTCTTGGTTCCCAGGCATTGGAGGAAGGGGCTTTGCTCTGCCACATCATTGGCCATGGTATGCTGCCTCACTACAGGTCCAAAAGCAACAAGGCCAACTAACCGTAGTTGCAACCTACAATAAATAAATCAAAAATAAACAAATAGATAAAACTTTTTCTAACTTGATTATCTCAGGTGTTTGTTGTAGTGATGGAACGTTGACTAACACATTTCACCTGCATATTGAAGAGTGAGAAGAAAAGCATTAAGCATATCTCAGTGAGATCCTTTTGTAGTTCAGATATGAAATAGGAAAAGTTGTGATGGTCAAGTTAATTTCTTGAAAATTTCAGTAGTCTTGAATTACAGCTTTATACATTTGGGAAGAACTATGAACCATACAATGCTGTTTCACTATAAACAATGAGAGAGTAGCACCCTGAGTCTAGTTAAATTGAAAATTAAAGGCTCACAACTATTACAGATCTGGCTATATGGAGTGAAGAGTTGGAAAATAGGGAATTAACCAGACACAAATGTATTCTCTTTCAAGTGAAAGCACTCCACATATGGGTAGACCAAAATTAGCATGTTGACTTTACACTGCTAACAAAGATCACAACCCTTACCTTTCTGCTTCACCATTATCATTACTGCATCTCCAGAAATCAAGTCTGAATTCCATTCAGTAGCAGAAAAAAAGAGCAAAGATAAATGGTTATCACTCTTCTTTAAATCGCATCTCTGGAAAACACTTACTTTTGCTTATATCTCTTAGACATATGCCTATAAATTTTCCACAAGGAATGCTGGGAAATGGAAGCTTCTGGCTTGACACATTGCTTCCAATACACACGACATCAGAGTTCTGCTAAGTAAGGATAAAGAAGAAGATGGATGTCAGGGTAGCGGCTAGCAGCATGACACAGGTAGGCAATGTTCGATCCAAAACATCTGCCCTGGGACTGGGATGTAGCTCAGTCATAGAATGGTCGCCTAGCATGCCCAAAGCCTGAGTTCCACCCCCAGAACCATTAAAGAAACAGATACATACCTACATTCACATAAATATCTGACTTGTTAAATATATGATCCACTGTACTGTTCAAGAACTCATTGAAAATGCAATACTTGGAAGAAATCTTTAAGGCACAACATAAGGGGCTCCCTAGTAGGGCCACTGAGAAACTCAAATCCAACAATGGTCCTTTTTGTACATATTTAGGGGACAGTTGGAATGCTTTTAAATTGTCCTAAACCAGAAACATACGTATTAGTTCACCTGAGCAGAATTCATCCCCGACATAGCCTGTTTTGTTTTCTGTGGGTTTTTCTTACTTTTTGGAACTGTTTAAAATTCCTGAATTAGTAATTTAAGCATTCTTTTTTAAAATATTAATAGCTACCAAATCGTTACAGGCCATCAGTCATTCACTAGTATGAATTGATTTAATTATAATAATTTTCTAATGGCTGAAAGAGATCAGTGGCTTTATGGAAGAAGACCACAATTTAGGGCTACAGGGGATCAGTAAATCACTTTACTGGCCCGAACCTTTGTCCTGCCCCTTGCAGAAGTATTGCAAAGCTATAGCTTGAATTCATTATAGATCAGGAGGAGAGGAGCATGGGGCTATTCATAGGAAGATAAAAAATAGACTGATGGAAATTAAAGCTGAACTATTTCAAAAATATCTAAAATAGTCAAAGTAGCAAGAATTGGTAAGAAAGCATACTTTCTTTATCTCCTCAGTTCCATATGACTCCCTACTGCCAGGGAAGACTGCAAAGTACATTCAGGTTAGTATTATAAACATTCAGTTTGTAAACATTGTGTGTTCAGTACATTTTGGAGGATAGTTTGGGGATGAGCTAGAACATGTTTTAGTGTTTGATAGAAAATATATGTAATTGTAAGCAAAGGAGAAATAAGATCTTGCTATAGTGTCTACATAAATAAGGAACTGCCTATATCCCAGCCTATCTCCAAACTCGTGTATTTTCAGTTATTTTTCTCATAGTAGTTGAAGAACTCACTTACATATACAATTATTTATAGGAGAATAAATGTAAAACAACAAAAGGAAAAAGCAGTTCTGGATGAATCAGGATCTAGCAGGCTCAACCTCCAACCCATACCTTAGCTCCAACCCCAAGGACAGACTTTGATGATCATCATTCTGGGCCAAAAGGAACCAACATCTCAAAATAACACTAGAGCTTAGATTTTGTTGGTAGGAAACCTAAGTTTGCTCTTCATCTCAACACTGACTACACAAGCATGCATGTGGATCAAAGACATGTTCACCGAGGCTCTTGTTGGTTGTTGTTCATTGAAGAATGAGCAACCAACCCTACAGATCAGGTAGAATTTTGTATTCTCAAAGATTTTCACACACATGAACATTGTCTAGAATGTCAATTCTATCAGGAAAATAGTGCAAGTATTATAGTTCTCATTTGGTGATAAGGAAATTGAAATTTAAGTAATTTAATTAACTTTAAAATGTCACATTGCCTGTAAGTCATAGAGGTAGATCAGAATTCTGATCTTCTGACTTAACTTTGGCTGCACTTATAAACAGCAGACAAACTTATTAAGAAATTGCCAAAGATTTAGAGGATGATAATGGTAGTACCTAATTTTTAAATATACAGAAGTCCTCCTGCCCCTTCCAACTAAATATGTCAGAAAAACTGGGTTAATAAATGCAAACACCCATAGGCAAAGCTACACCTATATTCAGACTACATGTGAATTTCAGAATATGAGTAAAGAAGTGGGAAAACCACCAGTAGGAAACACACCTGTCACCCACACTGAGAAACACCAAAAGAAGCAGCCTTGAATGACACTGAGAAACAAAGAGCACAAAGGGCCAACAAATGCCAATAAAATGTGCAATCCAAGTTGGAAACAGCTGTAGGAGCAAGGTGAGCTTTTACTGGCACCATGTAAGCACAGAAAAAGGGTGGAAAACATTGCAAGATTAGTTAGGCAGTCTGAGTTGATGAGTTCTCAAAATGAATAAAGAGAAGCTCCCTTCCAAGGTAAATTTCACACCCTAGGGTAACACCAATGGAGCAGGATGGTACAGCAGAACAAAGGACACAAAAAAATCCAGTGGAAGTGGAGAAAGGGTTCAAAGGCCTCAATCTGAGAAACCACTCATGCTATTATTATCACTACTACTATTCACTCATGAAAACAGCAGAAAGATAGTTTGAAAGCCTGGAATCTAGAACAATTACCCAGAAATGCTTTGTGTCTGAAATAGAGAAAAATATTTCTTTTAAATAACTGTAAAAAAAAAAAAAAGGAACCTGCTTAAGTCCTAAACAGTTATTTTAAAAATGTAAATAGGGAAAAGATTAAAAAAAAGTTCTCCAGAAATGTATAGTCACTAAATTCTACACTGATATCCCTCTCTCTCACTCCCTCAGTTTAAAACATTTATAAGAAAGTGACAGATGACATAAAAGAACAGCATAAAACAGGTTCTAAAATGCATGGGAAAATTGGAGTCCAAACTGAAGAAAGAACATGAGTGAGAGAAAAACTAATTTTAGAAATGAAGAGTAAATTTGAAATCACTCAAAAGCAAATAAACACAATACATAAAGCTTTATGAACAAGAAAATAAAGAACTTTAAAAAATAGTTTTAAAATCAAAAAGAAATACATTGAAAAATATTTAATCTGCTCTTGAGAACAAGATAGTTACAGAACACAAGCAAAAGTTTGACATGCTGTTATAACTGTCTTAAGAGAAATCTAAAACAAAGGTAAAAGGTAAATTCTGAAGATTCTAAGTCAAGAAACTTTGATTAATTTTTTAAAAGAGACAAGGCTTCTACAGAAAGGGTATGCCACATATATATGAAAAATCATCACAGAAGAGACAAGACATATTCTAATAAAATAGTTGAACTCTGAAGAAAAAATAAAATGTCTTCCTAGTATCTAGCCCCATTCCTCAAGACTCTACTTCTAAGAAAAATAAATCAGTTTATCATTAGACATTTTGCACTCATATCAAAATAAAATGAAGCAACACACAAGACACTTGAACAAAAGAAAATGTAAAGCAGTGTATTAGCCAGCTAAACACATCTTTAAGTAAAAAGGGTGAACTGTTACTAACCTGTCATAGTAAGAAGTCAAATAAAGCAAAATAAACAAAATAAAACAAAACAGAAAATAGTGTTTCTCCATTTAAAAAAAAGGTAGAAAACCCATATGACTAGAGAAACATTGACATAAAACCTAGAGGTGAATATTAAATATGTGTCTAACATGATGATTACAGTGTGGAAACTAGTGTTTAATGATGCAATCTGATGATATAATAACATGGTGGAAGAGAAGAGAAATACACATGAAAAGGAAAATGAGCTCACTGCTTGCCTTTGGGTGCTGCCAAGGAATAAAAGGATATTAATTTTACACTGACACTGGGAGACAAGAAGGAGAGAGAAAAGTCACTTCTAATAAATTTCAAGGTTTCTGGTAGTAAGGAGCATACAGGAAAGAGAAAAAGACGGTTAGGAGAGAATAATGAAAATGGTACTTCAGAACCAGAGAACAAACAAATTATAATATCTACATATTGATAATTGTTAAAGAGATCAATGTTTTAGATTAATTTATAAAAGAAAAATATTCAGATTTGCTAACAAAGTTATCCTGTTTCTGGTGAGATAGCATTATTGCTTTAAGGTTATTATGTATATAAGATATTTCAGTTCCCATGTTTGCATGGCAAATTATCCAAAAATTTAGTGTCTTAAAATGTAACCACTCTGATATGGAAGAAAAAGCAACTTTCAAATATCAAGTACAAGAAAAAATTCCAATTCTGATCAATATGCAGAAGATTGAATAAACATTTCATCAAGGAAAACATGCAAATAACAAATAAGCACATGAGGGTGTGTTCATCATTAATACATATTAGAGAAAAGCACCTTATGCAAATGAGATGTCATTGCATGCATTGGATTGCTTAAAGAAAACTAAACACACCAAGTATTGGTGACAATGTGGAGGATCTGAAACTTTTATACATTTCTTATGGGGTTTTAAAAGGGTATTAAACACTTGAAAACAGTTTGACAACTTTTTAAAATATTAACCATATACTTTCCATATAATCAAAAGGGGGTGGGAGCCAGGGAGGGTCAGCAGGTAGAGACTACATAGATCACAAGGAGGAGGAGGAAGCACCTGGAGTGATGGACAAGGTCACAACTTTGGTTGTCCTGGTGAGGTCTCACTGTATAAAACACATCGAATTTTGCACTTTACAATGTACAGTTTTTCATATGTTAATTATATCTTGATAACAGTATTTAATTTAAAAACTTAAGAGAAAAGTCTATTCTTAAAAGAAACAAAATATGTGTTATGTACCTACAGCATGGGTCATTTCATGCCAACAATATATTCTTAATATGAATATTTGGGCCAGTCTTTGTGGAAATAGGTTATTTCTGCTCCAATTCAGGTCATTTGGGGAAATGGAATCATCTGAAGATTCCCTCCATCACAAGTTCCATGGTTGAGACTGATCGTTGGGTGAAAACCATATCCAGATCTTTCGACCAGGATACCAAGAGGTGGTCTCTCTAGAGAGACCTCACATGTTCTTAAAACTTGGTAGCTAGTTCCAAGGGACAGCATCCTGAGAGAGAGCTCAGCAGAATCTGGATCACTTTCCATGTCCTAGTTTTCAGAAGTCGCGCAGTATCATTCGCTAAGGCAAACTCAAAAGATTACTATTTTAAGGGGAAAAAATAGACTGTATCCCCTGATGGTGAAGAAGCAGGGCTCTGAAAACACACATGGGATTGGAAATATTTTTGAGATCATTTTTTGAAAATGTAATGCGCCAAATGGGATGCATAAAGGCATTCTTACTATACTGTAATCACAAACTAAAATTTTTGGCATGGAAAAAAAGATTTTGATATAAAAACAATGAAATTAAAGACAAGCACAGTACTCCAGGATTTTAAAATATATTCATATTTCCCACAAAACTACAAAAATCATAGGGGATAAACATACAAGAAAATCTAGATGATCTTTAGTATGACAATGTATTTTTTTCTAGATAGCACAAAATAAATGCAAGAATATGAGAGAAAAAAGATAAGCTGTACTTCATTTAAATTAAAACGTTCTGCTCTGCAAAAGACACTGTCAAAGGAATAAAAAGACAAACCACAGGCTAGAGCAAAATATGTGCCAAAGGTGCAGCTAATAAAAGACTGTTACCCAAAATACAGAGAGCCCTTAAAACTCAATAATGAGCAAACAACGTGGTTTAAAAATGGGCTTAAAAGTTTAATAGAAATCTCATCAAAGAAGATAGACAGGTGACAATCAGTATATAAAAAGATGCTCTATATCACTGGTCATGAGGAAATGCAAATTAAAACCATAGTCAGACACCACTACACACTTATTAAAATGGCCTAAACCCAGAAACTGACCACACCAAATTCTAGTAAGGATGTTACACAGCAAAACTGCTGATTCATTGCTAGAGAGAATGCAAAATGGTAGAGCTACTGTGGAAGACAATTTGGCAGTTTCTTACAAAACTAAACATACATTTACTACACAATCCATGAACCTGGCTCCTTGATACTTGTATTTGCTTTCTTGCTGATAAACAATACCCAACACACACGACTTAAAGGAGGACAAGGCTAATTTGGCTCACAGTTTTGGGGAATTTGGTCCATAGTCAGCTAATTCCAAAGAAGAAATATCTTAGTAGGAGAAAGCTGCTCACCTGGCAGCAGCCAACAAGCATAGACAGTGGGAGGAGCTGGAGAAGGAGAAACAACCTCCAAAGATGCTCCCCCCACCCAGTGACACACCTGTTTCAACCAAGTCACACCTCCTAACAATAGTTTAGCTACAAACCCATCAATAAGCCAGTTCACTGATGAACACAACACTCTCATAATCTAGTCTCCTTTGAAACTCCCCAACTCTGAATGCAAGAGACTGGGGGTGGGGAGCATTTGAGCACTAAATCATAATGCTGCCAAGTAGAGTCAAAAGCTTACACTCATGTAAAAGCCTAAACGTGTATGTTTATAATGGCTTCACTCATAATTTTCAAGACTTAGAAGCAACAAATGTATCCTGTAATAGTTAAACAGGTAAATTGTGATGCATCCAGGCAATGGATAATTGTACAGTTCCCAAAAGAATTAAACTATCAAACCATGAAAAGATATAAAGGAATCATAAATGTACATTACTAGGTGAAATGAATAAATTGAAAGGGCCTACATACTGTAGGTTTGCAATTACATGACATTCTTAAAAAGGCAGAATTATTGACCCAGTAAAAAAATTGTGGCTGCCAAGTGCTGGAGGAGCAGGAAAGCTGAATAAGGAAAATAGAGGATTTTTAAGGTAGCGCCACTATTCTGCGTGACACTGAACTGCTGGGTACATGTCATAATACAGTCTTCCAAACTCAGAGAATGCACAACACCAAGAGTGAACTGTAATGCAGGATTTTAACTTTGGGTGTAGGGATGTATCAGCATGTGCTTATAGATTTTAATAAATGTGCCACTCTGGTGCAGAATATTGATAATAAGAGAGGCTATCCATGTTAAGGAGGGAGAATCTTCATAATTTCTACTCAACAACACAGTGAATCTAAATTGTTGTAAGGATAAATTCCTTTTAAAAATACCGCAAAAAAATGTAAACATATTTTCTATGCTATTAGGAAAGCTTACAGCATGATTCCAGTAATAATGAGCTTGTCAAACATCAACTCTGTGTCTCTAAATATATTTCCTTATAGAAGAAACTCAGATTCCTAGTCTTTTTCCTTGGAGAAATGGCTGCTTCTAGGCATGTTTAAGATACCAGAAATCAAGAATATCATCAAAGACTACTGGGATGGTGTTCAAAGGGCTCCAAATTCAAAATGAGGAGGCTACTTTGGACATTGTTGGCACAGTTTGAGCAAAAGGAAAATATTTGGAAGTATTAAAATATGCAAAATATTTTAAAATTCATGAAATTCTAACTACCTCATAAAGTATCCCATTAGAAATAAATTGATAGCCACCTCATTGTTTGAAAAAAGGGAAATAAAGGGAAAGAATAAAGCAGTTCTCTTTATTGTAGGAAATGTGTCTCAGAGTAAGCAGTTGATGGAAATTTTTCATTATAGAAGTATTCCATCTACTAAGTAAAGGAGAAATAATTAAATTTAAATAGCTCCATTTTGTAAATTCTAATCTTAAAATGGGACTAGGCATTGATCATCAAAAGCTATTAACATCTCAGAAAGAAAGCAGTAATATTTTGTGTAATGATAAATGTGCCCAACACTGATGAAATAGTATTTCCAAAGTGATCCAATCTAAATCCTATCAAGCCTTAGCTCTAACTACCAATTTTCAGGAACTATGGGTATCAGAGAGAGAGGGGAGAGAAGACAGAGACAGAGAGACAAAGAGAAAGACAGAGAGAGAGAGAGAGAGAGAGAGAGAGAGAGAGAGAGAGAAAAAATAACCTGTAGATCAGAAGATACATAAGAAATACAGTAACCAGTCCTCACGAATGTACCTTATATATATTTTGACTTTATCCAGCAAAGTACAAATAATGTGACAGTTAGGGAAGCATGAACATTGACAGGGTATCTGATTATAGAAAACAATTAAGTTAAACTTTGGTTCTCATGATGCTATTTTTCTCATAAGTCCTCTTCTAGTCACACATATATCCACACAAAAATATTTTCAGATGAAATTTGCAATATTCTAAAACTGGTATCCCAACAATTTAGAGGAGTGAAGCAGTAAAAGTAGAGTTAAACTAAAAATGAAGCAAATCTAGCAATGAAATGGTTATTGCTGATGATGGGTGACGGTTATATTATCCTTGGATTTATTGTGACATTTTTCTACTTTCCATGGATGTTAAAGATGTATCATAATAAAAAAATTACAAATAAAAAGTGAAGTAAATATAGCATCACCTTGCTGCCAGCCAGTTTGATTTACCTTTTCTGTTAACACCAAGGCTTTGTTTACAAAAAAAAAAAAAAAAAAGAAAGAAAGAAAGAAAGAAAAAAAGGATTCCTGAGGAATTCTAATAAGTAACCACAATTGAAAATAACCTCACTGGCCATACACATCAGTACAGCTTCATGGCATGGGAGAGAGCCATGTAGCCTGTCATCCAAGTGACTGATGCATTTTAGAAGTCACAAATCTTAGCAGCAACTGGTAGAGTTTGCACATACATCAGCATACATTTATATACACAAATATAATAAACATTCTTGCCTGATAAGAAGACTTGCCAGAGTGAAGAGAACTGTATTTGAAGGATTTTTTCCCTCTGTGCTTGG
Source organism: Dasyprocta punctata (assembly GCA_004363535.1). Lineage (NCBI taxonomy): Eukaryota > Metazoa > Chordata > Mammalia > Rodentia > Dasyproctidae > Dasyprocta > Dasyprocta punctata. Next base: position 23,528 of record RJWM01012541.1, on the reverse strand, counting down.
CTATTTCCAGAACTGGGAGGGACTGGGGCAGTCAAGGATCAAAGTCATTTAACCGCAAGGTGAGTTGGGCGTTGGCTTAAATAAAGAATGCACAGAGCCTATACAGGATCTGAGCCACTTTCGGCTACAAATTATTCACCTGAAGTACTCTGCATCCCTCCCTATGGTAATGGTATTTGATAATACCACAAAGGGCTATTTTGAAGCTCATCTTGATTAACGGCTTTGCATGGTGGTTGAAATTGAGCAATACTTGAGCTGTGGAACCACTTCATATATCACACTCACAGAAAAAAACAAAATACCTTCTTTTTCTTACTGCAAAACATTAGTATGTATTCATGTTGTTCTTCCTATTAACCAAAACAAATAAAACCCTGAAATCTCAACAAACCACCTTTTATTAACACTATTATCCAAAACTCTAGCAAGTTTAACATAAAAGAGTAATTTTTCCAGAAAGGTTGAAAATGTAAGGCCAAGAAGGCAGTTCTCAAAATATAGTGTATCATTATGCATTGGACTTCTCAGTAAAATACCTTTAAGGGTATTTTTCCTCTAAAAAATTACTTTTGTAAATTGTTCTACTTATAGTGTATGTGGGGGAAATTTAAGTTTCAATGTATCAAATATTGCTGATGCACGTTTCAAAGACTGGTTAAGAGGTCCTTTAAAGAAAAAACTCAAGAAGGCACAAGTTTAATCACAATCTCACAAAACAGCACACATTTAACCAGGATCTAAGTGTTGAAGTCTGAAACTTCCTGAAACCAGGGAGCCGTATCTTTTCAGGAGCCGGAGGTGGCCCTCTGATCATCTCATCCCACAAGGCTGAGTTACTTGGGTTTGACATCTGACCCATCATGTGATCTTCATTTCTAACTTCAATGTCCCAGACTAATGCAAGTGTTGATGCTTCCCTGCCAAACGTACCGTACTCAAAACCTCACTAGGAGACAAGAACAGACTCTTAATTTTCCTCTTCAGACTTCTCTAGAATGCCTCTATAAAAGCTCTATTAAAAAATTGAAACTAGGTGTTGCAATAATTTTGTTTCTTAGGGTCCTTATGCAACAGTGGATATTAATATTGCAAAGAGCACATGCTTTGTGTTCAATTAGTCTACTTGGATAACTGCAAACATTCTTTTACTTCCCTGAATTCCAAAATAAGAATAGGAAAATATTAGAAAGATATTTACCATGTCTTATTCACAATAAATGTTAAATTCATTTACTCACAATTTATTGGCCCTAACCAGATGGACTGTGCCTACAAATGAATACAGACCTTGCTATCAAAGGCTTTGGTAACCTTAATTACATTCCTCAAAGTATTTCAGAGATATTTTTTTGGTACATTACTGGATGATCCACAGAGCCAGTGAGGAGTGATATACTAGTGTTTTTGGTCAAATTAATTTGGAAAATACTGAGTTAGAACCTGTCTCTCTGAATGTTGAGAATTTTGCAACCATTAATACACACCGTGAGTCTTTGGAGGGAGAGCCAAAGTGTGCCATATTTTCCAGTATTTTGGGGAATGGAATCTTTCTTGTCAGGATCATCTGTTAACAGCCTAAGGAACTAATAGTCTGTGAAACACACTGCGGCAAATACTGATCTTGGAAACTGAGTGGCAAAGGCAGGCAATTATTGTTGCCCCAAAGGGTAAGAATGCTTTCTTTGTATCTTTTGCATTACTCAAAAATACCATTGAGATGAGACATTTTCAGGGATTCACTCAGAGCTATTAGGTAATTTTTAATTTTTAGGTTTTTTTTTTTTTTTTTTTTTTGTATCTGGAAGACTAAAAGCAACTTGTTCACTTTTGTGAATGATGCAGTAAGTAATAACAGTACTTCCTGATTGACAAATGAGCATGATTCCTAAAGTACAAAGGTCACTTTAAACAGAAGTATAATTAGATGGACATAAAGGGATTTACTGTTTTTATTCTTTTAATAAACTTTTTAAAAGCATCTTTGCGGGAATGCAGGATCACAGAAATTCAAATTTTGTATCTGCTGGCTTGGATACATATAAATAATCATTCTGAAAAGATAATTTGGTTTAATTTGTAAAATATCTGCTGCCTGCTATATGTAAGTTACTGAATAATAAGTCAACAGTAGTAAGGTAAGATGTACACCCTTTAGGACATTCATAATATAATGAATCTATATTGTGAGTCTGCATACTACACAGAAGCTTGTGCTGGTGCTTCAAATAATCACTCATGTTAAACCTCTGCCTCATCTGTGATTTTGACATGCTACAACATTTTAGTTTGAACTCTGCTTGGCAATGACATTGCAAAACAGCATTTTAACTGGTGTTCAAGTGGGACAGAGTATGTGTCAGTTGCCAAAGCAACTCCGTGTGCAGTCTGGCAGCTCAGCTCCAGAGCAGCTGTGGCCTCCTCTGGGAGAAGCGGAAAACGAGGTCATTCAGGTTGGAGTGGCCTCTAATTTACATTTTCAATTGAGAGACATACAAATTAACCATGCCCACATGATCCCAAGCATGCTCAAGGTTCAGGAGTCTTAAGGAATCCCAGGTTGTCAGGTGACTACGGTCTCCCTGGCAGACTGAATTTTAAGGTAGTGCTCAAGTTGTTTCCTGCCCCTAGTGTACACCTCTTATGTAACCTCTTCTTCTTGCATACAAATGGGTCTATGAATAAGAATATGTGGGATTACACTCCGATGATTGAGTTACATTATCTAACAAAAGCAGAGGGATTTTGCAGATGTAATTAAGGTCCCAAACAAGTAAAATACTGAATTAATCATAAGGAAAATTAATCTAAGTAGACTAGCCCAAACCACGTGTGCACCATAAGGGATTGGACCATTCATGAAAGTAGAAAATGGAAGCCAGAAAGATTCTCCAATAGTTTAAGAAAAGCAAACTGTCACATTATCCCCCTGATGGTGAGAAACTCTATCACACAATCTTCTCTGGGAAGTTTAATACGTTGTCCCAAACATATATGATACATCCACTAGAGTTCAAGCAAGAGACAGAAACCACATCAGTTATTTTTTAACAAGGGAAATTTCATATGAACACATGTTAACTAGATAAATAGCTGATAGCTTGGTAAATATACAGATACAAAGAGCACTCTTACATGTAACAGGTAGTACCTGCAAAAGACACCTGCCAATAACAAAGGTGAAGAAACAAAAGAAGATTGGAAACATTAAGGATCCCTGTGAAGCTGAAACAGCTGGTGTCTCTGCCCTTGGAAGAAGATATCATAGAACTAAGTCCCAGGTCTCTAAAGGAGGAGACTTATTCTTCAACTGCTGGGAAATTTGAAACTGAATTCAGCTGCTGCTGCTGCTGCTTCTGCCTTAGATAGTCTGGAAAAATGAGACTGGAGTACCACTCCCAAGAATAAAAGGCAGGAAGTTCAGGGGAAGTAACCAGGGAGGAGAAAGTCTCCTCCCTCCTGCAGATCTGTGGTCTCCCTCTAGTGTCTCCTATGGGCAGAGCCTCACATAGAGCCAGCTAGAAGACAGGTGGTTTCAGAGTCGCTGTCCAGCATTGCAAAGTGAATAAAGAAGGATGAAGAACAGAGAAAACATAATCTAATAACTTTGATATGCATTGCTTGTAATATTTTCTTCTGTCTTGTTCCACCTTACAGAACATCTTGCAAGCATTCTCTTGCCTAGAAATCCACAATACATTTTTGACCAAATGATAAGAAGTTCACAGAGAGCCCATAAAGCTGCTATAAAATAAATGTTGCTGTCATGGATTGATAGATGGTAGTTAACTTGTAACACCCAACTGAAGTGAATCAGTGTGGTGCTGGGTGTGGATGGCCCACCTGAGTATTGTTGCCAACAACATAAAAAGGAGAACTGGAGAGGAGGAGGTGGTATTGTTGGTTCTCCTGTTGCCATTGGTTCTCCTGGAGGAGCTTGTCAAGCTTCTTTCCTGATATGAACCTGGCTGTTCTCATTGTCAGAGGAACTCAAGACCTCGTTGTCTTTGAGGATGGCTGTGGTACTTTTTGGGGGAGCTCTGGTCCTTACTTTGAGCATCGCTTCCTGGCTCCAGTGCAGATCCCTCAGCCTACTGGTATAAATTCTTCATGCCACTGGCACAGACTTTCCAGCTTCCACCACTGACCTTCTAGGCCTTTCCAGTACAGATTTGTGAAACAGACTTGGATGCATCATTGTTGTGGGCTCTACGCCTCCAGTTGGACTCATGGGAGATATTGTTGTGGGCTGCAGGTCTTCAACTGGACTCATGCAGGACATTGCCATAGGATCCAGGCCTTCAGCTAGATTCCTTGGGTCTTTAGTGTGTGGGCAGATTTCTTGCACCTTTTTGTGTTTGACTCTTTGGGTGACTATTATAAAAACAATTGTTTAAATTATGTTCCCAGTATTAAATTGTTTTCTTTGCAAACCCTGACCACAACAACTACCATGGTCAAAGTCATTGTCCCTTTGATCTGCTGCCACTAAATTCCCAAAGCACCTAAGACCTGAAAGTTTTCATTTATGTCCCAGCCATTATGCCTGGGTTCTCCAGACCTGAAAAACACACTATGGTCTCAGTTACAATGAGGAGACAGATGCCCTCTCCTATACTGCCCTCAATTGCATGGCATACCTTGTAGAGAAGTTTGCACTTGCAGTTCTCCCTCCCTATTCTTCCCCCTCTTTCTCTCCCTCTCCCTTTCCCTCCATTGTACTGGTCATGACTCCATGGTCAGAAACTCATCAAGGGAATAAGCACTATTGTAACACTTTATCCTTAAACCATAGTTACATATCTTTCTCCCCTTACGGTAGATTATATTTTATTCTTTAATGCAAACAGTGCCACGACAAATTTATGGGTAGGTCATGAGCATCTTTGGATTTAGGCTGAATCCACAATCTCTGCCACTGATGAGAGTAGGCTCTATGACATGGAAAGAACATTTTAAAAGGCAAAATAGTTTCATAATTATGAGCAGTCTTTAGAGACTGACTACCAAGTTTTGAAATCTGGCTCTACATGAGATCTTTGATGAGTAAGTTAATGTCTTATTCAAGCTGCTATAGACTCAATGGCTTATAAAAAAACAGGAAGTTATTCCTTGTCTGAAGCTAGAAACTCCAAGATAAAGGAGTGGAAACTCAAGAGTCGGCGAGGGCCCTCTTGCTGATACATATATGGTACTTCCTCACTGTATTCTAACATGATGGAAGGGGAAATGGATTTCCACTGGGCCTCTTTTATAAAAGCACTAACTTTATTCATGAAGGCTCCAGCCAGATGATGCAATACCAGAACTTCAGCTCCTAACATCATTACCTTGAAGATTAGGATTTCATCATGTGAATTTAAGAAAGGGCATAAATGTTCAGATCATAGCAGTTATCTTCTTTGGGTCTTGGGTTTCTCAACTCTAAAATGAGAATGATTACAGTAGTGTCACATAAGATTACTATAGGAATAAATGTTAATGTATGTAGGCAAAGCACTTGGAAAGCTGCTTACCACCAGAAGTGCTTTATAAGTGGAAACTGTCCTTATTTTGTGTTCCTAAATGTCATTCTGAATATGTAAGTAGATATTATGTTATTCCAAGGGAACTCTGATTCAGGACCAAAATCTTGATCTCATCGATCTGAAATTTAAACATTGGAGTTCCTTAGGAATCCGTAATGTGCTCTGGTTTTTTTTTTTTTCTGGTCATTTCTTCCCTGAATGATTTCATTTTTTACCATAACAATCATCATTTATGTGTGATCAACCTCAAAATTTATTTCACACACACACACACAAAGTTCATTGTTTTTATCTTTAAACATATGCCTACCCAATTACCTGCCTGCGTTATTCAATTTGATGGCTCCTAAGTGTCCCAAAATTAACACATCCACAACTGAATGCTTTAGTTTAGTCATCCTCAATCTCCTTCTTCCTAATCTTTTTCTTGTCAGTAAATCATGCCATGCTACACCCAGGTGCTCCACCTTGAAATCTGAAGTCTTCCAAGATTTATTTTTCTTCACTATCATCTTACAAACTATTCACATTTTCAGTCATTTTTTCCTTCAAATTGTAATGTAATCATGCATTTCTATTTTCACAATACCATTATTATTTCTTACATAAACTATAACTTTTACTGTCTACCAGCACGATTCTTCTGGACACGTTACTAAGAACAACAACTTCAAGGTGTGGATTGGGTTGTGAGACATCTCTTATTAAACCTGTGGTAGATTCACAATGTAGTGCCTTCTGATGGCTTCTTGTGGTGTGAGTCCTTTCCTCTGCAGACTTGCCATACTGCCTAGACCTTGAACCTACCAGGGCCCTCCCTGTTATAGGATCTTTGTGTACACTGTCCCCTCCACTTGGAATGTACTTTCTACCTTGTTGAGCTAACTCATTTTCATCTTATGGTCTTGGCATAAATGTCAATTACTTGGAAAGATTTTTTGTGATCACACCATCTAAAGTGATTCATTCAACTATTATCTCACTTCTAGTATAATATTCTCTACCATCTTTCTTCATTCCCTTTAATGTATGTGCAATAATTAGTTACCAACTGATTGTTACTTCTCTGTATCACTATTTTTCTTTCAACTCGATCCTTTTTTGCCTCACCACTGTATATGTTCTGCTACCACTCAGTGTCAAATTCACAGTATTAATTGGAAAAATACTTGCTGAATGAGTGAGTGAACTTATCATGTCTTCCCCTGTAAGTGTGTTTTGATAAAAACAGAATTAACCACCCATGCAGAAAGTAGAAATAATAAGATTTCCTGTAGTGAAATGGTACAGCATCATATCTAGAACATTACTGTCATAAAAAGCTTAAATTTATGCCCTTACCTTTTCATTACAGATATATCCAGACCATTTATAAGCAGATTCCTCAGGGTTTCATGTTGTATATGATTTCCTTTCTACATTATTTGTAACTTTTGTGTCTTGAGTAGTTTACTGCTGAGGGAAAGCTACAACTCTTAGTTCAAATTAAAATAAATCTACAATTCTTAGAACAAAGGCAGAACATTGTATTTCTGGATCAATCAATAATCACATTCATTGGTATTACTTTAAAGACTCATTCCAGGCACTAGGATGTCTGTTCTTAATATCCTATGCCAAAGTCATTCCCATCTTCCATTTCAGGCCCTAACTATGACACTTTTACCTTTTAACCTTTATCTTCCTACTTTGCTGAGATGGATCTCCTACTAAATGTCTTGACAAAAACATGTAAGTGCAGTCTTTCGATAAAGAGGTCAAAAATTTTAGGGCATGTCTGCTATAGTTATTTACACTTGAACTAAGAAACAAGGACGGCCATATGCAAAGATTGTTTGGAGGTGAGGGGCTGATGCCTCTGATGAAACCTTTTACCTGGAAGCATTCCCCCAGTCCTGTCCCAGGAAGTTTCTTCTCAACAGGTCTATGCCTGACTTTTCTATTGAAAATGAAATATTCACTGTACCCCATGTTGGTCTATCTTCCACTCTGTTCCTCCTTTCTATATAAGCCACATTTTTAGCAAAAAAATTTGTACTCATTCCATATGTTTTGCCTGTCCTAAAAGCATTTCTTTCCTAAAGCAGCACATATCTAATGACTAACTGGTGTAGGATATAATGATCTGACTCCAGTCAAACTTGAAGCCACTCCTAAGGATCACCGCAGTTTGAGGTTTTTACTGGGTCAACCCAGAACTTCAGTAAACATTCATCAAAACCACATTCACCATTTGTCCAATCCTGTTCCCTGCTTCTTCTCTCCCTATTGATTCTCTCAAATTCTCCCATGTAATCATCCTATACCCTAATTTCTATCTTAGAACTCTGCTTCCTGGGAAACCCCATCTATGACCTCAGCCTTTAATAATATAGGTAACTTTTGACTCTTTTTCATATTACTCTTAACAATTGGATTTTTACATGAATGTATGTGATTAGTAATCATTGCATGTGTCCTTCATCTAGCTCTGTGTGCCATGAAACAAGAACCGTGTCCTTGTTTTGTTCACTACTACTTACCCAGTATTCAGCATAGTGTAATTGGCACAAAATAGATGCTTGGTGGATAGGTAATTGTACTACGATATATATGAAAAAATGCCTGATAATTCATCATTAGAAATTAATCTCTTTGGACTAAGTTACTGTGCTCCTACTTAAAATACAATTAATCCATATATTCATTGAGTATAATGTATCAGCTTGCTAGCTCAAAAACGTAAGACTCCTGGGTAGAAAAACTTTTAATAAGGGGCTCAGGAAGGAGGGTCTCACAGAAGAAAAGAACTAAAATGCTTATCGAAGAACAACCACAACATACAGTAATTCAAAAGAAAAAGCATGACTTTTGGACTCAGTCAAAGGTGAATTTCAAGACAGACTTTGTCACTTACATGGGATCAGTAGTAAAAATTAAAGGTGTGCAAGTTGGGAAACAGTAGGGCATAAAGTGAACTTTTGATAAATATGAGTCTCTTATGCATCTCCATCTTCCTCCACCTAATTTGCATCTCTTTCCAAAAAGTGCTTGCAATGAAATTGCCTTATCTGAATATCTACAGAGACAGAAAGCCAAGCCAAGATGGAGGTGTAGTTTGGCCCCTTTAATTTTTCTTGTCTTTCTTTTTAAATCTTTGAGTTTCAAATTTATCTTGGTTAGCTAGCTAGTCATCACACAATCCTTGGGATGGTTGCTATTGAATCTGGACAAGAGTAATGAACTGAAACAAAGTATCATGGCAGAACTATGCAAATTGACCCATACCTAAATCAAACTAATAGGCAAGCTTCTCACCCAAGTGCCAGCTAATTTACTTCATGCTCCTGGTTATTGATTCTACATGGAGTGGTGGGAAATCTGTCATGCTTAAGATGCCATCTGTTCCAACTGCCAGTGAAAGTTACTTTTCCTTTCCAAATCTGTTGGTGAATTGTTTATTCCTTACTTTCCACAGATTTTCAAAAACTTGGTTAACTTCCCAGTCCACATTGGACAAAGAATCTAATCTATTTGTTTTCATTACTTCTAGCAATTGACTAAATTTGTACTTCTAGTAAGGTGCCTCCCTTCAGCCACACACACAAAAATGAGTGGAGGAAGACAGACTTGTGGCAGAAGAACATGGGAGCTTTGTGAAGAAGACAGCTGAATTGGTATACAAGTCAACCATGAGATCTACAGAGATTAGACTCAATGAAGGAATAGAAGGACTGCATAGCAGAGATCAATTGATTAGCAGAAAAGGCCAGAAAGCTTTCTTTTTTGTTGTTTTGTTTTTTGTTTTGTTTTGTTTTGTTTTTTGAGGTAGGTCTCACTGTCTAGCTTAGGCTGGCCTTGAACTCACAGTGATCCTCCTTACTCAGCCTCTTGAGTGCTGGGATTATAAGTATGTGCCAAAACACCTAACTTCAGAAAACTTTCAAAGAAAAGTCTGTGTCTAGAAAAAATAGACCAGGAAAAATTCCTCCATGAAAAAATACGGAAATTCTACTTTCTGGGACACTGAAGTTCTATCAAATTCTATGACTGGTGCTGTTGTAAATCAATAGTTACTTGTACTGACCAAAACGTGAACTGGTGATGTATTTACATACTTTTTTGGAACCAAATGAGTTAGGGTTCTAAATTACTACTAGCAGTGTCTTAGTTACTTTTTACTGGTTGCTGAGACAAAACACCTGACACCCAAAATTAGGAAAGGAAAGGTTAATTAGCTTACAGTTTTTGGAGGTTTCAGTCCACAATCATCTGCCTCCAAGGCAGGTTGGCATGGCACAGGAACAACACTTCAAGGCAGAAGCCGAGCAAAAGCAGCCAGAGTAAAAGGGGGACAAGAGCAAGCCTCTTCTCCTCCCTTATATTGTATACAGGACACCCCCGCCCCCCAGGGTAGGTGTAGCTTCACAAACACCCTTGCCTGCCTTTGCACAGGATGATGATGTTTACAAAGTAAGACCCTTGGCTCCCTCCTGAGTCTCTCAGTTAAACTTCTGACTTTCTCAAATTGTAACAATGACCAGGTAACTATGTTTTACACCCCAGGATGTAGAGCTGTTGAATTACTTAATTAAGCTGCTAGACTTCTCAAGTTGACACAATGTATAAACCGTAACAAGCAGTGAAATGAATTATAAATAATTAAGTGGTCAAGGAATTTTAAAATTGTATAATCCCATTTACTTCTTTTAAGTACCTAGTTTTGAAGTGAACTCACTTTATCTCAAATTATCACTTCATTCAAGAAATATATTTTGTTCCCATTTTTAATGTCTCTAAAGACAATGTTCATAGGTTCTTCAGAAAAAAAATGGGTCATCAGATGTTTCCACCTTTTTCTAGTGTCAGTTAATCTAAAGCTCACAGAATAATTATCCAGTAATTCCTAGTTTAATTGTGATTGGTGAATCTTTTACATTTACTTATTTATTTATTTATTTACTTTTAACAGCAGAATATATTTATTGAGAGAAAGAAAGCTTCTGTCCAAGAGAGAAACAGAAGGGGTTCCAAGTGGGCTGCCAGAGACCCTGCCTTTTCTAGGGATTTTATAGAGCAAAACCACAAGGTGAGGTGAGTCCAAGGTGGGGAAAAATGAGAAATCCCCAGTTTGGCATGAGGTGGGACAGAACTATGGTCAACTAATAAGATTATAATTATAAGTGCTAAGGAAAAACTGATTAAATCAGAATCAAATGGGCAAGCAGGTATGGATACAGAACAGGGCTTTAGACCTGCAAGCAATTCACCTGGTGTTAAGACTTTGGTTCACTTGGAACCTTGATATAAACAGAAAGTATACTATTTGAGGCACAACCAATATATCCAAAGTTCATAATACAAAAAGCCTAGTCATAAATTTAAACAGTTAAATTGGTGCACTTGTCAAAAGTAGTCATTCAGTTACTGTGAAGTGGTAATTGCTGGATCTAAATGACTTAAATTATTAAAACTGCATGTCTCTGAAAGACAATTTAAACAATTAGACACACAGTAATAGGTTAAGCAAAGAGACAATTTCACATAATATAGTGCCCAACTTGTAGCCCAGCCTCTTGGAATAAGTACAAATTCAGTAGCACACATCCATTGACATAGTTTCTCTCTAACCACATGCCTGCTGTTTAAAGTCCCTGAACTCAGGGTCCTGTGATGTCCTTGTTTTTTCAAGGCCTCAGAGAGGTACTAATATAAAGAGTCCTCTCAATCACCCTTTTCAGTTAATTCATTTGTATTTTAATAATATTTATGTCTGTCACTAAATCAATAAACATTAATTTTAGAAAGTTGAGGAAGAAAATTAAAAACATGCATATTCTTCCTCACAGAAGTAAAATGTTGATGAACATATCCTTGCCACATGCAGAAACAAATACACAAAATTATTTACCAAATGGAAGCATAAGGGTTCATGCCTATTACTCCTGTACTCTGAGCTGCTGAGACTGGAGGATTGTGAAGTCAGACCCAGTCTGGGAAATTTAGTAATGTAGTAAAAACCTGTCTCAAAACAAAAAATTTAAAAATATGGCTGCAGATATAGTTCACTGTGAAGACTCTGGGTTCAATCCCTGGTTAAAAAAAAATCAGATTACTCCAAGGAATTTTTTTGCAGATATACCTTGAGAATTTTCATCTGAACAAAATATTTTCTTGAGTAAGATTTTCTACATTTTCATCAACAAATATTTTTTAGAAGCTGACGAGTACTAAAATGGATACATAGAAAGGTAACAAAAAGGGAGTTTGAAGGATGTGATTGAGAGAGTTGATCCCTGACCCCGTGACCTTTGAGCAAAAGAAGAGTACTGAAACCCCCTGGCCAGGGAGTGCCCCATGTGTCCGAGGAGCTGCTGAGAGTCCAAGGTGGCTGAGGCAGACTCATCAGGGAAGAGAGATTATAGGGAAATGAGCCACAGTAGAAGACAAGTGGTGTCAGATGTTGGGTATGGAGATGCTGCCTAGATGAACAGGTTAAAGTGTGTGTGTGTGTGTGTGTGTGTGTGTGTGTGTGTGTGTGTACATTGCCATTGGAAAGACATTGATATTTAGTGAAATGGAAAGATACGGAGAAGAGGATTATAATCTAAAGTATAATACAACCATATTTCTATTTTTACAAATCAATTTTTCTTCCTTGTGGTTGATAAAGACTGTAGGGAGCAAAAAGAAAGCCACACATAAAACATGGGAAAATGTACAGCAATAATCTAGGTTAGAGCAAATGAAAGCCTAACTATGTGGACAGAGAGGAACAGTTGAATTCTAGATACATTCTACAGCTAATATGGGTGCTGATAGGATAGATACAAAATATGAGAAAAAGTGGGGAGACAAAAATAATGTCAAAATATTTGACCTGAAAAGTGACACTGAAAATAAAAAGAAGAAGACTGAGTGAATTAACTTCCTGTAAGTAAATATTGTAGGCTTATGGGCCATTTATTTCTAGCAAAAGTATTCAGCGGTGATGTTACAACATTAAAGCAGCCATACATAGTAAGGAAACCAGTATATGTAACTGCTCTCTAACATAACTTAATTACAAAGATAGACAGTGGGCTGAACTGATTCAGAGGCTGGTTTGCTAACTCTTTAATCTATCAAATTTATGGGTGTATTATAAAGTATTTCTTTATCGTCCAGAAAAATAAAAGAACCCGAGTTTTAGTCCTACACTGCTAATAATCATCCCATATGTCTTAGTTACTTTTCACTCATTGCTGATACAAAACACCTGATGCCCAAAATTAGGGAAGCAAAGGTTTATTTCTTACAGTAATTGGGAGTTCCAGTCCATACTCAGTTGGCTCCAAGGCAGCATGGCATGGCGGGGTGGGCATTCATGGAGGCCACCAAATAGTAAGGTGAACTGGCTAAAGAAAGAGCAAGAGAGGGAAGACCCATGTTCCTCCCACCCTTATGCTGTATGTTGGCTCCACCCTTGGGCAGGTGCAACACTCACATCACCAATCCCAGTGCTAGACAACAAACCAGTCACAAACACCAGACTCAGCCCCATCCAAATTACATGAGGCCTTGGGGGCAGGGGGACACAGGATCAAACCAATACATTCCACCCCTGGCCCCCCAAGGACTTATGTATATCCTTTATACGAAAGACATTTAGTTGATCTCCAAGAGTTGCCACAGTCCTAACAGTTTCAGCATTGCTGAAAAGTCCAAGCCCCAAATCTCCTCTGAGATCTATGGCAAACTCTTAACTATAACCCCCCATACAAACGAAAACAAGTCAAACACTTCCAAAATGCAAAGGCACGAGATAAACATTACCATTCTAAAAGTTACAAACAGGGAAATACAAAGCATTGGAAACAAAGCAAGTCCAAAATTCAGTAAGGCAAACATTAAGCCCTGGAGTTCTATGCTCAGCATCTGAAGCAATCTGGTTGCAAGCTCCAAAAGGCCTGAGTGATTCCACTCCTGCAGCACTTCCAGGGTTTTTAACCTCCATAGCTTCTCTCTTCAGCCCACTCTGCTTGGTTCTCACAGTTTTTCTTGGATGATTCATGTTCATGGCTTTTTCAAACTTCTGGGTTCTCCATTGTACCCTTGGCTTCACCCTTACATCTTTGCTTATTTCCCTCTGCAGTCAAGGGGAAGCTGCAAATTTTCTTTGCACTTAAAACCAGTGCCACATGAGTGCTGCCAAGGTCCACTGCCAGCCTGAGCAGTAGCCAGGCTTTCCTCTCTCTTTGCTGTAGGGGTCGAGTGCTTAGATCACTGAGCTCTCTGTACCTGATTGTGAAGAAAAGCTTCTCTATGCTGCTGCCATTCTGGAATCTGGTGTGGTGGCCACCATTTTGAAACCTGCTGTGGCCTCCATCACTACTCTGGAACATGGCACTCTGCGGCTTTTTCCTCTGTGCAAACTCTTTCACCTTTGAAGGCCTGACACTGCAAAAGGTGGAGTCCTGCTACTTCCCAGGATGCCCCCAGGCCATCTTTTTTATTCCTGTGTTCCTTCTCAGCGATCAAGGTCTCAGCTCTATCTTTATAGTCCACAGCTTTCTGGCCAAAATCACAATATTTTAAATTACCATGCTGGGCACTTTGCTCTTGATTCCCAAAATCTGGCTAAAAGCCCCCAACAATAGCCAGGCCGCCATTTCAACATTAGGTTGCCTTGAAATTTCTTTTGACAGACTAACCAGTCCATCGCCTTTAATCTCAGTCTCAGGCAAAGTCTCTGGACATGAGCAGAATGCAGGCAAACTCTCTGCCAAGCTGCAATACACATCATGTAGAGCCCAACAACCAATGTAGTCCTTCTTCCCAGCACAAACCTCCCAAGCCTGGTTTTTACTGTAGGCTTTTTAACAAACTTCTGGTCTTCTGATCTCTGACCAAAATCTCCCATACAGAACAGCCTAAGCTGTTCCAGCTCTATGCATTTAGGCAACATCTCCAAACTCTTCCCACCCATTTCCAAAGGCTCTTGAACCACATGGTCAGGCATAGTCACAGCAACAACCCCACTCCTCTGGTACCAAATTCTGTCTTAGTTACTTTTCACTCACTGAGACAAAATACCTGACGCTCAAAATTAGGGAAGGAAAGGTTTATTTCTTACAGTTATTGGGGGTTTCAGTCCACACTCAGTTGGCTCAAAGGCAGCATGGCATGGCAGGGCAGCCATTCATGGTGACCACCAAACAGCAAGGTGAACCTGTAAGAGAGAGAAAGGGCAAGAGAGGGAAGACCTGCATTCCTCCCACCCTTACGCTGTATGTTGGCTCCACCCCTGGGCAGGTGCAGCACTCACATTGCCAATCCCAACGTTAGACAACAAACCAATCGCAAATGCTAGTCTCAGCCCCATCCAAATTACATGAGGCCTTGGGGGGACATCTGATCAGACCAATACACCATATCCCTCCCAGGTCTGTCTACTGTCTTTTACTTTACAGCTAGGTATATGTGTGTCTCTGTGCATGTGTATGTGTGTTCTAGAATTTTTCAGTTAGAATCAGTGGAATTCAGAGATAGATTTATAGTAAGTGTATGCAACTAGAAGCTTGATTTTTGAATAGTACTCATATGCATTCCTTGGCAAAGTCTCACTTGTTTCTGTAATATGATTCTTTTTTAGGTTGTTGGATTTATATTGTTAATATTTTATTAATCATATTTACATTAATGTTCATGAGAGATATGGTTATGTATTTTTTATTTTATACTATCTTTACTTCTTGATGATAGGAATACTGACCTTATAAGATCAGTTAAAAAGTTTTCCCTTAATTTTCTGTAGAGTTTGTATAGAATGTATCTGATTTCTGCCTTAAGAGTTTGATATCATTTGTGTATAAGGCCATTTGATTCTAGAAGGTTTTTTGTTTTGTTTTGTTTTGTTTTGTTTTGTTTTTGCAGCCCCAGGGATTGAACTCACAACCTTGTGCCTGCCAGAGCAGGTGCTTAAGGCACTGAGCCAAACTCCCGGCCCTGGTTTTTTGAGGCAGGGTCACACTATGTAGCTCAGGCTGGCCTTGCGCTTGCATTGTAGCCCAAGCCGGCCTCGAACTCACAACGCTCTGCCTAACTCAGCCTCCCGAGTGCTGGGTCTAGAAGTATTTTGTGAAATGGATAAGCATGCAATATCTTTTTTTTTTTATTTGAGCGAAGAAAAACAAAACAAAAACTACAACAACAACAACAAAAAAAACGACATATATAGTAAAAACAACAAGCAAAAGAGACAAGCAAACAACTAGAGTAAATACACAACATTGCAGGTTTACAAAACCGGAAGATAGAAGCTTGACAATGGTTGCAATTTGCGCTTCGTTAGCATGCAATATCTTGAATCAATTCTGGTAACCTATTCCTTTTAAATTTTTTGATTTTGTATAAGTTTTTAAATACATTGCATTAAAATTTTCCTAATAATATTCTATGTTATATGAAATAAAACAATTTCACTTTTTAATGTTTTCAGGATGCCTAGTTCTTTTGTTCTTGATGTTTCAATTTGTCTTCTCTTTTTATCTTGTGCAGTCCAACTAGATATTTATCAATTTTGTCAATACTGTTAAGAAACTACTGTTTTATTGAGTTCTTTTATCAATTTTGTATATTTTTGTATTTATCTTAACTATTAACTTTCTTATACATACTATAGGTCTAATTTTTTTCTCCCCTCTTAAATTGAAAACTTAGATAATTGTTGTTAGACTTTATCATTTTCAAATTTAAGTATGTAAATTAGGGATTTGCATCTAAGCACTGATTTAAGTACTACTACATAAATCTGGATATATTGCATTTCCTTTCACAATAACTTAAAAGTTCATTTTCAAGTTTTCTTAGATTTCTTGGTTATATGAAACTGTAGTTTAACTTAAAAATATTATGGTATTTTCAAGGTATTCTTCTGTGATATTTTAATTCTATGGTAGTCAAAGCATATGATCTTTATTCTCAATACTTTTAAATTTACAGAGATTTGTTTTATTTCTAAACATGTAGTCTACTTTAATAAACACTCTGGTACATATGAAAAACATTTAAAATAGCTATTTTGTAACTTGGTATGGAATATTTACTAAATTTCTATTAAAGTGAGACAGTCATTTTGTTTAAATATATCTCTACTGATTTTGTGTTTACTGGTTTTATCAAATGCTGAGAAACAAATTTTGAAATCTGCATCTGTAATTCTAAAATTACCTAATTCTTTTGGTTTTATCAGTTTTTCTTCATGCATTTTTAAGTACAGTTATTGGTTACATAAACGTCTGTTTATTATGTGTTGTTGACTAACTGAAATATTTATCATTATGAAATGGCTCCCAGTATTCCTTATAACTTTCTTTTACTTTCCTGATATTAACATAGCCGCCCCAATTTTATTATAGTTAGTGTTTGTATGGAATATACTTTCCCATCACTTTTCTTGTTACTTGTCTGCCTTTTTATGTTAAAAGTGGTTTTCTTGTAGACAGTGCATCACTAGGCCTTAATTTTTTAATTCCGTCTAGCTCCTGCTTCTGTTTGAAACACTTACCCATAAACGTTTACTATAACTATTTAATATACTGAGAGAGTCATCATTTGGATTCTTTTTTTTCCCTTACTTCGTATTTTTACGGGCAAGCATTGTTTTTCCTAGGTATCGTCAACTGAGAGATGCAGACTCATCTGAAAATATTTTTATCCATAATTTCAAGGTTGAAGCTTTTCCAAGAACTATGACGATGGAGCAAATACTGAGGTCATATACAGATAAGAATTGTATAAGGAAGGAAGAAGAGAGGAGGAGAAGCCTTAGAAGAAAAAGCTGCAGGAAGAATGGGTCATGGAACCTGATGATGTAAAAATAATTGGAGCCCAAAACCTTGTGGGACTGAACAACAAAGTTAAAAGTAGTCATAGGAGATTTTAGAAAGTGTGTGGTTATTGGTAAAGAGAAGTTTTATACTGATATTCCTTATTGAAAATTCAATTAGATGAAAAGAGGATAATTTTCAACATGTTGTGAGTATTAAAATTTTAAGATAAAACTGTCACTTTAAAATGTAATATACAAAATGCATCTATATAGAAATTCAATATGTGCCACTAATTTTTAAAATATGTAATATGTCTCCTTTTAACAAATTAATGTGTTATATCCTTGTCTTACATCATTAATTTGTATTTCCCATTTCACTTCTGCTACAGAATTTTATCTCTGTGATACATATTTTTATGTTTGAAAGTCTTTACTTATCAGTTTGCTTATATTTCTGCAGCAAAAATTAATTATTTGTGGTTATATGTATCTAAAATAATTTTTCTTAAATTTATTCTAAGGTTTTTTCTGGACTCGGTTACCCTTCAACTCTTGGTAGTGGCCAGGTGATTGAAACTTTTCCAAGTCAGTTTCCTGCCAGTTCTTTGCTTTCAAAAAAGAGCTAATAAATCATTTTAAATTACAGATATCAAATTACAGATTTTTATGTAATTTCAGATATATAATTCTGAAGAACATGTTATTGAGCCAAATTAATATGACCTTAAGTTTCTACTTACTTGTTCATACAAACTTCATCAGTCCTTGAAGTGTGAAACACAAACAAATGAGAACACAGATATAGATATAATACTAAACTTTCCATCATTTGATTGATAAATAATGCTTGCCAATAAAAATGCTTCTTTAAATCCTTATCTATTTTATTAAAAGTTGCATTATTAAGGAAATTTCACATTTTATCTTCAAAATTATAAAAATGAGTGATATAAGTGCTTATCAATTGACTACTCTTAAGAATTGTATAATAATTAAACCCAGGAAAAATTAGCATAAATTTTTTAAAATTAATTTAAATATATGAATTCTTAAAAATAAATTTTGTGGCAGAAATATAAATACAAAGAAAAGAAAAACACTTTCAAACAAAAAATATAAGTATATTATAAATTTTGAGTAACCTCAATTAGTAGACAAAATAATGGGGTCCTCAAAAACTGTCCACAACCTAATTTCCAGAACCTGTGAATAAGTTATTTCACATGGTAAAATGGACTTTACAGATGCAACCAAATCAAGGATCTTGAAATAAGATTATCTCAGTTTATCTGTGTAGGATTAATGTAACCACAAGTTTCCTTATGGGAGGGAAAGCAGTTTCAAAGTCAGAGAAGGCAGACAATACTACATTGCTGGCATTTTGAAAAGTCTAGGACACAGATTCACCTACAGAACCTCCAAAAGGAACATGGCTTTGCCAACATCTCGATTTTAGCTCCCTAAAATCCATTTTAGACATCTGAGCTCCAAAACTAAAAATTATAAATGTATATTGCTGTACCCCATCATGCCAGAGGTAACAGGAAATTAATACAGGTAGTAAAGTAGAAGAAGGGCTTTGTGAAAAGAGATAGAGAAAGACAACCTACAAGATGCTAACTATAAACTCATTCTCAAATTAGTGTATTTCAGGAAGAGGAATACATGTTGGGGATCTGGACAATTATTTTCTTAAATTACCTAGGAATTACTTGGAAAGTCTTTTGTGAAGAAAGACACTTCAGTTTAAGTAACACTACTTACAAGAACTAACCATGATAGTTGGTGCTGAATTATAGTGGATGAAAAGATAGTGGAGAAGAACTCAAGGACTTAAAAGTTCAGGATTTACCTGGGTTTCATGGTACATACCTACAACCACTGCACTCTGGGAGACTAGGTCAGGAGGATGTACAAGTTCAAGACCAGCCTGGGTAACTTAGTGAGAACATCTCAAAAATATAAAAGGGCTAGGGGTGCCCAGTGCCAAGGCCCTCAGTTTAACCCCTAGTACCATTAAAAAAAATAAAGGAGACTGCAGAAGGCCTGAAGTGATTGGTAATCATCTGTAGCAGTTGTGGCAAACCTATGGCACATGAGTTAATGTATGTTTCTTTTCAAACAAAAGATGTTAATGCAGGAGCTGCTTTTTCTAAGCTAAAACCTCAGCATTCAGGTTTAATTGCTATGTTAACCCTTTGCAATAAGCAAGTGGGTTTGGGGTTGCAGTTTGGGTACTCAGTCTTTAAAAGATTTACCATCACTGACCCAAAGAGATAATGAATTAAAAGTGAATGTGTTATGGCTTAGATCTAGAATGTCTCCCAAAACAATCACACATGTGGAAGGAGGTTGGATCATGGCACTATACTCATCAGTGGATTCATTCACTGATGAGTTCAGTAGCTGAATGTGCTGTTAGGAGGAGCACACTGGTTGGAGGTAGGTCACTGAGGGCTTGAGCTGGAAGGGTGTCTCCCTCCCTGTCTCCTCCCTTCTCTGCTTGCTGTCTGCCATAGGATGAGCAGCTGTCATCCTCAACCTTCCACCATGCCACTTCTGCCTTGGATCTGGCCAACCATGAGCTGAACCCACTGAAACTGTGAAACCAAGTAAACCTTTCCTCCTTTAAGTATCAGATGTCAATTATTTTGTACCAGTGAGGAGAATGTGACTAAAACAGACTGTAATAGAAATATTTTCAGAAGAATGACTGAGACCCAAGAACTAAAATCAGAAGAAATGAGAGGTGGTGACAAAGGAGTTTATAACAAGAAAGGGAGTAGGTGGCATCCAGGGGATAGAGAATGTATTTTAAGTTATTATCAATCACATAAATTGTCCCCAATTTTTGCAACTACTCATAATGGTGAAGTAAATATATTTGTATATTTAAACTTTATTTTTTGCTTCTTCTCAGGAAAAAAATCTCAGATATTCATTACTGTATTGTAGCATACTCACATTTTTAAGAGCTGAATTTCTTATTTGCAAATTTCCCATCAGAAATGCTCATAAATTTATATACCTTACAGCAGTGTATAAGAACCTGAAGCTTCTTGACATCTAGAGATGATAATTTTTAAACATTTCTTAATTTTATGAACAGAAATTATCTCCCTTCTGATTTAATTTTCATTATACTAATAATAAAACTGCCTATCTGTGTATTTACCTAAGGATTATTTGGATTTATTTTGCATATTGTCTCACTATATACTTTAATTTACATGATAAATGCATTGTTTAGGCATGATCCATTATTTGTTTTTTATTGAGTGGTAACAACTCACTTTCTATATTGTAAGCTTCAAGGCATTTGAATCTCACAAATATCTTGGGAGTTAGAAAAAACTCTTATTTATAGATGAGAAAACTGTGACTTAATAAGAAGGGTTTTCTTTCCTTTAAATTTACCGTTTTTAAGTGAAAAGCCTGAGGCCACACCCTTGATATTCCAAATCAGTATCCAGTTTATATCCTAATTCCCATATTCCAACACATCCTAAACGTGAGACTTAAAGGCAATATTTAATCTGTATTTGTCCAGGTCCAGGGAGAAAATTTTCCCTATGCAAATATGCTTCCCTCTTCATTTCTCTTCTCAGTTACAAGGGAGGGGAAATAAAGATGAAATACTAAAAATATTTGAAAGACACACAAAGAAAGAGAAAAAAACGTTTTGCCCTATTTTGAGAAAACTTTCTAAATTGAGTAAAATGCTTGTTCTCAGAAGAAGATTTACATGTCTAAAACACAAAAAGTATACTTTCCCCAGAAAGGAAGGGGGCAGGGGTAGCAGAAATTTCTGAGCAGCAGTCAAAAGCTACAAAAGAAACCATAAGTAGTGGAAACTGGAAAAACAGGAAGTTTCTGGTATTCTCTGAGGATAAGAACTCAGGGTTTATTTACAAAGTGACCTCAAGTATCCCATGAGAATTGGACTGCTATACAATAAGATAAACCCTAAATATAATTATACGGCCGAGGTCTGGAGCCAGGGAGAGCTAAGGAGGACGCGGAGCTGCGGGTAGCCGAGTACTGCAGAGAGAGCCAGCCCGGCAGCGTTAGCACCCAGCTTCCGAATCGCAGGTTAAGAGCCTCTATGAGAAAACTAAAGAAATCCTGATGATTTTATTATGTGTGAGGATATGAACAACTACACTGAAAAGAACAAGAAATCATGGTAGCCATTGCTGATTTCCTATCATCTTGTTTTGAAGTGCAATAATGCTTTTGTTCTTTGTTTTGATTGGTTTTAGTCTGTTTTCTATTATTTGATTTCAATACGTGTGAGGGTATGGACAGCTATTTTGAAGAGAACAAGAGACATTATGGTAGCGACTGTTGATTTCCTATTGTCTGGTTTTGAGGGCCCATGAGGTTCTCATTCTTTAGCTTTGATTGGTTTTATATTTTTTTTTTTGCATTAATTTATTGTGTGTGAAGATTTGGACAACTATTTCAAAGAAAACAAAAGACATTATGGTAGCCACTGTTGATTTCCTGTTGTCTTGATTTGAAATCCTGTGTTACTTAAATTGTTTTGCTCTGATCTGCTTTGTTCTGTGTTGTTTTGTTTTATTCTCTTTAAAATAAAAACAACTGGAAAAAAAATCCTGATGAAAGAATTCAACAATGCAAGAGGTTCAATGTCAAGTTACTATCTCTGGAGACGTACATGGGCAATTTCACGATCTCAAGGAACTGTTTAGAATTGGTGGCAAACCACTAGACACAAATTGCTTGTTTATGGGAGATTATGCTGACCAAGGCTATTACTCAGTTGAAACAGTTACACTCCTTGTAGCTCTTAAGATATTCTGTCTACATGGTGGCCTCTCTCCTTTCATAGATACACTGGATCACATCAGAGTACTTGATTACCTACAAGAAGTTCCCCATGATGGTCCAGTGGGTGATTTGCTGTGGTCAGATCCAGACGATTGTGGTGCTTGGGATACATCTCTTCAGAGAGCTAGTTACACCTTTGGCCAAGATATATCTGAGACATTTAATCATGCCAATGGCTTCACGCTGTTGTCTAGAGCTCACCAGCTGGTGATGGAGGGATATAACTGCTGCCATGACCAGAATATAGTAACAATTTTCAGTGCTCCAAACTATTGTTATCATTGTAGTAATCAAGCTGCAATCACGGAACCTGACGACACTCTAAAATATTCTTTCTCGCAGTTTGATCCAGCACCTCGGGCAGGCGAGCCACATGTCCCTCACCATACCCCAGACTACTTCCTGTAATGAAATTTTAAACTTGTACAGTATTGCCGTGAACCATTTATTGACCTAATGAAAGTGGGAAGGGCAATGGTAACTCCAGAGTGTCAGAAAACAGTTAACATTCAAAAACCTGTCTTCACACAGACCAAAAGATGTGCCATCTCAAAATACAAAGCTTCTTGTCATCAACAGCTGTGGCCACTTTAGGATGAGCCAGATCATTGTGTGCTGAAGTGACATTGTACTTATTTGTAGTGATGTTTTGCTTTCTCTGAGAGACCGCAGGTAATAAGATGTAAACATTAACACTTCGTGAATACAATTTAACTTCCATTTAGCTGTAGCTTTACTCAGCATGACTGTAGATAAGGACAACAGCTAACAATCATTGATGTTTAATGAACATTTTAAAAAATAAGTACCAAGCCTCCTCTCTGCTTGTGAGTTTTGAAATTGTTTTGTTTCTTTTCAGGGATACTGTTTAATTTAATTGTATGATTTGGCTGCACTCAATTTATTCCCTTCTCTAATCTTGCCTTCATGCTGTTTTTCATTATTGTCAGAACCTGATGAGTTGTTCTGAGCAGAAATGTTTTCCCCCTTCCTGTAAGACCTGATGTTACTGTACAGGAACACTACAGTATTTTTCACAATAAACTTGTGAGCACTCACACACACACACACACACACACACACACACAAAACCCTAAATATAATACTCCACTGTCTGTTCTGTGTATTTTTGTTGAGTCCTTTGTTATAATCATTGTGTATACAGACCACATTTTCCTTATCTATTTATCTACTGATGAACATGTAGGCCCTGTTGTGGTAAACTTGAGAAGTTTAGAAGTTTAACTAAGCCTCTCACCAGGAAGCCAGGGTCCTTACTTTGTAAACACCCTCAGCCTGTGCAAGAGGATGTCATGGTGTGAGTGCTACACCCACCTTGATGGGGAAGGGAA
>RJWM01012540.1:0-56012 GCA_004363535.1 Dasyprocta punctata | reverse complement strand
TTCCTTGGGTTGTCTTGCAGCTGTTGCACTGCCACTTCCAGATTTCTAATTATCTTGAGAAAGTCTCTCCTTTCTTTTTCCCAAGTTTTCATTCTTTCTTCCAGATACGAAAGTCTATCCTTAGTTTCCTTCAAGTGGTTCTGCCAACTTTTATTGGAGTCTTTGATGTCCTGGTAGTCTCTCTGAATCTGATTAATGCGTTCTAAGTGTTTATTTGTTTCATTCTCAATTTCCTTTGATTTTTCATCCTCCACCTTTCCTGCTATGTTTCCTTTAGAGGCACTTAGCAATTTGCCAATTATGTATTTCATTTCAATTCTCAGTTGGGCTAACAGTGCCACTTTAATTTCTTTCATAGCTTCATGGAGTTGTCTCCCCACTTCAGTTGTCAACTCCTCTGAGAGTTTAATTTTTGGACTCCCGACCATTTCAGCATTAGTGTCCCCGGAATTGGTTCTGCTTGTATCAGAGTCCGGAGAGCGCCCTCTGCCTTTCTGTCTTGCCATTTTCCTGGGCTTGCCAGTGAGGCCGTGTTGGTCCACTGCCTCTCCCAAGCCTGTTTCTGCTCTGCGTATGTCTGCTGCAGTGTGCGAGAGGATGGGGCCACTGCCTGGTTAAACGTATCGGGCCATCCGCCAAACTTCCCCTATCACCCCCAGGGCACCCGCGCCGTTTCCACCACGACCTTCCAGGAACCGTGCCTAATTAGGTGCAGTTCCAGTTTCAAGATGGCTGCCTGTCCCTCGCTCTCCCTCGGGGGTGGGGGGCTGGGGGCCACCAGGTTCACTCACTCGCCTGCTCGAGGCCACCTTGCTCCAAAGTCAACCGCTGCCTCCGCCGTCCCGCCACACCGTAGCAATTCCACCGGCAATTCCACCGCGTATCGCCAGCACCCGGATTGTATCTTCTCAGCTCGGGTAGCAGCGCTGATTGGATTCGGCTCCAGACAGAGGTGCTGCTGGTTTCTGCCCTTTGTTTATTTCATTCTTTTACCCTTTCCGTGGGCTACAGTTCTCGTTTTAGATTCTTCTTGGGTCCAGAGGACCCATCTCCCTCTTTTTTTCTTCTCTCTGTTATTATATTATTTTATATTCCAGCATTCGGATGGTATATTCAGGGAGCCTCCCTGTCATGGTGTTATCTGGGTGGCCATCTTGAAGTTCCAATGTGGCCATTTTTATTATGTTGGTTCTTCCTACCCATGAACAACAGTATCATTCCATTTTCTGATATTCTCTTCCATGTCCTTTTTCAGAGTACCATAGTTTTCAATGTAGAGATCTTTCACTTCTTTTGTTAGGTTGAGTCCTAAGTGCTTCATGTTTAGATGCTATTGGAAAATGTGTGGTTTCCCTAATTTCTCTCTCAGGGAGTTTGCTATTTCTGTGCAGGAATGCTATTGATTTTTGAGTGTTGACTTTATATCCAGTTATGTGACTGAATCTTCTTATTAAATCTAGAAGATTTTGGTAGATTTTTTGGGGTCTTCTATGTAGAGTGTCATGTTATCTGAAAATAATGATAACTTCTTCCTTTCCTGTATTTATTCCTTTTCTTCCTTTCTCTTGTCTAATTGTTCTAGCTAATGTTTCCAGAACTAGATTGAATAGGAATGGTGATAGTGAACATTCTTGTCTTGCTCTTGATTTTAGAGAGAAAGCTTTTAGTTTTTGACCATTTAATATGATATTGGCTGTGAGTTTGTCATGATGGCTTTTATCAGATTGAGATAAAGGCCGTCTGTTCCAATTTTCTTTAGGGTTTTTATCATGAATGGGTGCTGAACTTTGTCAAATGTTTTTCTGCATCTATTGAGATGATCATATGGTTTTTGTCTTTGGTTCTATTAATATAGTTGTATTGGGTATGCTATGTCCCCCCAAGTCCTCATACTTTTGATGGGGCTGAGTCTAGTGCTTGTGTTCAGTTTGTTGTCTAGCTCTGGGATTGGCAATGTGAGCACTGCACATACCAAGGGGTGGAGCTGAGATACAGTGTAAGGGAAGGTGGGTCTTCCTCTTCCTGTCTCTCTCTCTGTCTCTCTCTCTCTTGCCAGTGAGGCTTGTGGCTTGCAGCTGCCATGAATGGTAGCCCCTCCACACCATGCTGACTTGGAGCCAGCTAAGTAGGACTGAAACTCCCGAGAAACTGTAAGAATAAACCTTTCCTTCCCTAATTTTGGGCATCATATATTTTGACTCGGCAATGAGCGAAAAGTAACCAAGACAATGGTTTATTACATTTATTGATTTGCATATGTGGAACCATCCCTGCATCCCTGGGATGACTCCTACTTGGGTAAGGTGTATATTCTTTTTGATGATTTGCTGAATTCTGTTTGCCAGAATCCTGTTGAGAATTTTTGCATCTATATTCATTAGGAAGATTGACCTGTAGTTTTCCTTTTTTGGTAGGGTCCTTCTCTGATTTTAGTACCAGGGTAACACTTGTTTCTAGGAATGACTTTGATAGTACCATTTCACTTTCAATTTCATTAAAGTGTTTGATAAATAATGGCATTAGATCTTCTCTAAATTTCTTGTAGAATTCAGCAGTGAATCCACCAGGACCTGGGATTTTCTTTGTTGGTAACTTTTTAATTACATTTTCAATTTCATTGACTGATATTAGGTTATTTAGAATTTTCCTATCTTCTTAATTCAACTTTGGTAATTTGTATGTGTCTAGGAATCTGTCCATTTCTTGTGTTTTCTATTTAATTAGAGTAAAAGTTCTCAAAGTAGGGGTTTTTGTGTGTGTGTTTGTTTTGATTCCCTCTCTCTCTCTCTCTCTCTCTCTCTCTCTCTGACTCTTTCTGTGTGTGTGTGTGTGTGTGTGTGTGTGTGTGTGTGTGTGTATGCTGCTGGGGATCAAAATCAGGGCCCTGTGCATGCAAGGCAAGAGCTCTACCACTGCGCCACATCCCCAGCCCTCAAAGTAAGTACCGATGATCTTTTGGATTTCTATAGAATTCATTGAAATTTCACCTTTCCAAATTGCATGAACTGGAGTCTTTTCTCTCCTTTCTCTCTCTCTCTCTCTCTCTCTCTCTCTCTCTCTCTCTCGATGTGGTCAGCTAACAGTTTGTCAGTTTTATTTATTCTTTCAAATCAACTCTTTGATTCTTTTGTTTTTCATATTGTTTTATTAGTTTCAATTGCATTAATTTCTGCTCTGATCTTTATAATTTTCTCCCTTTATGAGCTTTATGGTTAATTTCTTTCTCTTTTTTTTAGAAGTTTGAGGTTCAGCATTAGGTTACTAGAGTGCATTCTGTGTTCTTTATGTGAGAGTTCACTGCTATCAATTTTCCTGTTAGGACTGCTTTCACTTCATTCTATAAGTTCTGCTACGTTTTTCTGGCATTATCATTTAGTTGTAGATAGTGTTTAATTCATCTTCAATTTCACCGGTGACCCTTTGGTTGTTTGGTAGGGTGTTATTTAATTTCCTTGTGTTTATGGAGCTTTTGTGGTTTCTTTTGCCATTGATTTCCAGTTTCATGGCACTACAGTCCAATCATATGCATGGGAAACTTTCAATTCTTTTGCATTTAACTAGTCATGTTCTATGGGCTAGCACATTGTCTATTTTGGAGACTGTCCCATGCAACCCTGAGAAGATTGTGTACTCTAATATTGTGTGGTAGAACACTCTGTAGACATCTACTAAGTCCATTTGTTTACAGGTTTGGTTCAGTTCTGATATTTATTTGTTTTGCTTTGTTTTTTGTCTAGTTTATCCCTCTATTTGTAACAGTGGTTATTAAGGTCCCCCATTGCAATTGTATTAGTGCTTATTTGATTTTTTGTGTCCATTAATATTTGTTTTATATAGGCAGATTCCCTCATATTTTGTTCATACATATTTATAATTGGTGTCATTTCTTCTTGGAGTTTTCCCTTAATAAGAATGTAGTGTTCTTCTCTATCTCTTTTGATTAGTCTTGGCTTGAAGATGACATTGTCTGTGAATATTATGGCTACCCCTGCTTTTTAGTTAATTCCTGTCACATGGAGTATTGTTTTCCATCCTTTGACTTTCAGTCTATGAATTTTGTTTTGAGTTAAACATGTTCCTTGAATGCAGCATATTATTAGATCTTCTTTTTGATCCAGTCCACAGGCTATTTCTTTTAATTGCTGAATTGGGACCACTTACATCAATGGTTATAACTGATATGTATTGGCTTGTCTTTGTCATATATTTTTCCTGTGGATGGTTCTTTGTCTGTCTTTCCCCTCTGTTTAATTACTCCCCCTACCTGCTGGCTTCTTTCTATTGGTACTCTTGCAATTGTGGGTTTTGTTTTCTCTTTATAGAATATCCCTCAGAACTTTTTGTGTAACTGATTTGGTTGTCATGAGTTTCTTCAGTTGGTCTTTTTATGGAAGTATTTTGTTTCTCCATTAATTCTGAAAGATAACTTTGCAGGATACATCAATCTGGGTTGGTTTATTTCAGGGCTTGAAATACTTCACTCCAAGCTATCTTTGACTTAAGGGTTTGTGTTGAGAAGTCTGTTGTGATTCTAATGAACTTTCCTTTATATGTGATTTGTTTCTTTTCTATAACAGCTTTTAATATTCTATTCTTGTGTTGAACTTCTGGAATCTTGATTATTATATCCCTTGGTGTAAATTTGTTTTGGTCATGACTAATTGGAATTCAGTATGCCTCACTTATGTGTATGTCAAATTCTTTTTCTATGCTTAGGAAGTTTTCTGCTATTATTTCTCTGAATTGACTTTTTATGATATTTGTGCTGCCTCCTGCATTTTCATTGACTCTAGTCAGGTTTATGTTGTTCTTCTTCACATCATCTTCCAGCTTTTGAATTGTATTTTCATGGCCCCTTGTTATTTTTAAGAGAACTTTCTTTTTGTAATCATTAATCAGGATCCTACCTCCTAGTTCTGATATTCTATCTTCACTTCCTCTCATATGGTTTTACAAACTTTCAACAGAATTTTTCATTTCCTGGATATCCATTTGAATCTATTTCATGGATTCTGTATCTTTCCTATATTCAGCATTCATGATTTCTATTGTTTTTCTATGATTCTCTATTTATATCTATATCTACTGTAGATTTGTGTCTTAGTTACTTTTCTCTCATTGCTGAGACAGAATACCTGATGCCCAAAGTTAGGAAAGGAAAGGTTTATTTCTTACAGTTCTTGGAGGTTTCAGCCCATATTCAGCCAACTGCAAGGCAGGGTGGCATGGCAGGGCAGCCATTCTTGGTGGCCGCCAAGAAGCAAGGCTAACCAGCAAGGGAGAGAGCAAGACACACCTTCTTCTCACCCTTACACTGTATATCGGTTCCACCCCTGGGTGGGTGCAGCACTCACATCACCTATCCCAATGCTAGACAACAAACCAACCACAAACATCAGACACAGCCCTGTCCATGATTACACGAGACTTCGGTGGGGTGGGAAACAGGACTATAAACTATAACCATTTGCTAAGCAAATCTTTCATTAAGGTTGTCATCTCTTTTTTATACCTGTGAGATTATTTCTGATATACTCTATAGCCTCATGTGTGTGTGTATATATATATGTATTTTTTTCCCTTCTACTGTCATCCCAGTGACAAGTGAATGGCTTCTATTTTCCTCTATCTCATTGTCCCCTGGATTTATCCTTGGCGTGCTGGAAGTCTGAGATTGCATTTTGCTTCTGTGTGTTTTCATTTTCTATTTTTAATTTTAATTTGTTTTCTGTGTTGTTTGTATTTTTCTTATGTTAGGTTGCTTTATCACTGGTATGGAAACTTCCCTAGGAAATGTCTATTCCTCCAAGATGTCTGCTAGGTGTAGTTGTCTGTTAGTCTTTGTGTCTGTCCCAGATCCCGTCTTCTCATTTTATTAGGGATGATGTATTTCAATCTATTTGGTTCATCACACAGTCCTTTGATGCTGGGCTATAGGGATGATTGTGAGCCCAGATCATCACAGTGTTACCATACAAGTGTGAAAAACTGATTACAACTGAGTATGGCATCTTGGCTAAAGTAGTAAATTAGTAATAACAATATCATCAAGCATAGACTAGTAACTGATAATCTGTGGTGACTGCTAATTTGGTATCTCTAACAATCAGAACAAGATCTATAGTTGTATAACAACCTACAACATAGACAAATAATTTGTATTCAGTGGGTTTTCCCTTGATAGGGTGATTTTATCCTGGGAGGAAGGAGAATTTTTAGGGAATAAGGGACAAAATAGGGTGATAGCTGAAGAGAAGTATAGTAAAATTGAAGCTGAAGGACTAAAAATGAACACCCAAATTTTGGGAAGCTGAAGAAGGATTTCTAGACAAAACAAAATGATTTCTAGGCAAAACAAAAAGACTAGAGACAGTGTTCATTCACCTGTAAATCTATTTTATTTATTCCTTTAAAGAACTAGCTTTTGTTTTGGTTTTGGTTTTGGTTTTGGTTTTGGTTTTGGTTTTGGTTTTTGTACCGGGTATCAAACTCACAACCTTGCACTTTCCAGTCAGGCACTTGTGCCACTGACCTAAACCCCTGGCCCTGAACCAACTCTTTGATTCATTGATTTTTTAAAAAGTTTTTTAGGCTCAATTGCATTGATTTCCACTCTCATCTTTAAAGTTTTCTCCCTTAATTTTGCACTGGGGCTGGTTTGTTATTGTATCTCAGATATCTTAAGATTTCTCACAAGGTTATTTATCTGAGTTTTCTTTATTTTTTAAATATGAGCATTAATTGCAATGAATTTTCCTCTTGGAATTGCTTTCATAGTTGCTCATGGATTTTACTGAGTGGTACAGCCATTTTAATTAAGTTCCAGAAACTTTAAATTTTTTATTTGATTTTTTCTATGACTCACTGTTTAAGAGTATTTTGTTAATTTTCCAAGAATGTTTGCCTTTTTTGAAATTTCTTTTGTCACTGATTTCTATTTTCAATCCACATTGGTCTGATAGTATGCATGAGATAATTTAATTTATTTTATACTTACTTAAACTGGTTTTGTGGACTACTGTGTGATCTATTTTGGAAAAAGTACCATATGCTGCTGAAAAGGGTATATATTCTGTTGTAGAGGAGTGGAATACTCTGTATATATCTTTTAAATCCATATGTTCAAGGGTGTGAATCAGCTCTGCTATTGAGTTTTTCTTTAGTTGATCTATCTCTTAGAAACTGGGGACTTATGATCACCTACTATGATTGTGTTAGTGTTTATTTGATCTTATAATTTTGGCAGTTTTTGTTTGAAGATTGGTTATCCAACATTTGGTGCAGATGTGTTTATTGTGTTTATTAATAATACCTCTTCTTGCTGGACTGGTCCTTTAACTAGCATGTAGTGACCTTTTTTGTCTCTTCTAATCAGTTTTAGCATGAAGTTTAGCATGTCTGATATTACAAAATTTACCCCTGCTTGCTTTCGTGGTTTTGGTGTATGAAATATTGTTTTCCATGCTTTAATTTTTAAACTATGAATTTTTTTACTAGATGAGTTTCTTGAATAGCAGCAGGTTGTTGGATTCTGTGCTTTGATACAATCTGCCTCTCTGTCTTTTAATTGGAGAGTTGAGGTCATTAACATTGAGAGATATTACTGAGTTGTGTTATTTATTTACTATCATTGTCTTCTTTGTTGGTCAATCATTTTTATCTTTCTGATATCTTTTGTTGCTTCTTATCCACTGACCTCACTAATTTCCTTTGCACTTTTAGCTATGTCTTTTGTGATTTCTGTTAAGAATACACTTAAGTATTTTCTCAACAGTTGATTCAGTATGCATATATCTTTAGAGCTGGTATTTTTCATGGAATTACCTTATTTCTTCATCTATTTTGAAGAATGGCTTTGCTGGGTTAGCTCATCTGGGGTGGAAGTTATTTACTTTTAGGGCTTGCAATACTTCACTCGAAAATCTCTTGGCCTTTAGGGGGTGTGTTGAGAATCTGCTGTGATTTCTAATTGGTTTTACCTTTATATGTGATTTTTTTGTTTTTCTCTGTCTGCCTTTAAAATTTCACCTTTTTTTTTTTGCTAGATATCTGGTAATTTAATAAGGACATGCCTTGGTGAGCTTATTTTTTGTTGTAATTGTTTGGTGTTCTATAAGTGTTACTTACTTGTATTTTAACCCCTTTTCTTACAGACACACACGCCCTCCTTTCCTCTGAACTCAGAGGCTTACTCCTCTGGAGGGCCTTGGGGTGATGCTTTGCAACCTCCTAACCATCTCAAATGCAGTGATGGATGGCATCCCAAGGCCACCACATTCTATTCAGGGTTTGGTGACCTTGAACATGCTCTTACCACCTTTCCTTTAAAATCTGCATTTGAGACTATTATTAAGCATGAGGAAGGCAATGAGTAGGGGTGTAAGAGCAGATAATAAGGCAGTGGAGATGAGCAAAATATATTATTCACATTAAGCCTTCCACCCCCATGTGAAACCAATACAGAGTGTGAGGCAAGCAGGTGTTATGGGTGAACATGATCAAAGCATGTTATGTGCATGTATGAAGCTGCCAAAATGAAACCCATTTGTTTGTATAACCAAAATTTTTAAAGGAAAATTTTTAAATATGCATATATGACTGTGACTCAGGGAAGCTTTCTCTAAAATTTTATACAAAATTCCAGAGGAAAAGTAAGATAAATGAATAACATGTTTTCCTTCTCTCCATCACCAGCTGCTGAGAATATCCTCTTCACCTCCTTTGATATACCTTGTCTTCATCACAAAATGCTAGAACCGGAAATACACAAAGAACGTAAGTGGTAAATAACAGAATAGTTTGGAAGTAGCACTATCCAACTTCACCAATGACAGTATGATATAAGGTCCCATTTCCTCTGCTATAAGTGGACTAACTCTGGTTAAAATCCTCAGAAATAAATACTAGAAAATCTTGGCACAATGAATTATTTTGTAGTTACCTGTATTTAGAATTGCTTGTGCATTTTGATTAAGAGGATAAAGAAAAATTCCCAGTATACTGGTGTTGAGATGAGATAGTTGTCCTTTTGTTACTACATAGATACTTTTTCAATCAGGAAATCATTGTTTCTTGGGACAATGAGTATATTTAGACAGTGAATGTGTTTCAATTTGTTCTGATGTTTTCATCCAAAACCAGCCTGCCTTGTGCTCCTTTCTCCTCCTAGTCAAATTTTCTTAGAACAATAAGCCTGTTCCAAGAATTCTGAAAGTTAAATATACGTCCACCTGTGTTTTGTTTTTTATCTTATTTTTTTGTCTGACAGTTCAAGAGACTCCCAGTCACTATGACATTCGTGATTCCCAACAGATGGTATGGGTCCTGAGTGGAAATGTATTGATAGCAGTTCCATCTAGCAACAATGTTGAACCTGGTGAGTGTTGTTCAAAGCCACTGTTGCTCCTGGAGGGACCCCCGACTTCCCCTGGAGGCAGATGTAATCTTACATGAGTCCATCCTGTTCCTCATCAACTTCTGGGCACCATCTCAGTGTCCAAAAAAAGTGCAACAAAGGCCAGGATGGCTCCCTTACACAAAGAAAAATCTGTACCTACAGAAACAGTGAGTGACATCTCCCCTTACCTAAAGAAAGCATCTTCAAATACACAGAGATTATGCTTTCAGGATTCTCTTTCACTGGCTTCTCTTTTGAGCTTCCTTTTATGAGATATTTTCTCATAGTAATACTTAGAAAGTTCTTTTAGAAATCCTACCCAACGCATCTATTTACATATCATGGGTGGCAGTTTAAGCACACAAGTACATTTAGCTGCAAACTTGGTGGTGTTTTTTGTTTTCCTTTTTTTTTTTTTTTTTTTTTTTTTTTTTTTTTTTTTTTTTTTTTTTTTTTTTTTTTTTTTTTTTTTTTTTTTTTTTTTTTTTTTTTTTTTTTTTTTTTTTTTTTTTTTTTTTTTTTTTTTTTGTTGGTACCGGGGATTGAACTCACAACTTTGTGCCTGCCAGTCAGGTGCT
This sequence comes from Dasyprocta punctata, assembly GCA_004363535.1. Taxonomy (NCBI): domain Eukaryota; kingdom Metazoa; phylum Chordata; class Mammalia; order Rodentia; family Dasyproctidae; genus Dasyprocta; species Dasyprocta punctata. Next base: position 46,037 of record RJWM01012540.1, on the reverse strand, counting down.
TAGGCCACTGAGCTATATCCTCGGTCCTATTTGTTGAGTCAGGGTCTCACTATGGAGTTCAGGCCATCCTTGAACTTACTTGGTAGCCCAGGCCGGTCTCAAATTGACAATAATCCTCCTGCTTCAGCCTCTCAAGTGCTGGGATTAAAGGCATGTGCCACCATGCTCAGCTTTGGTGGTGTATTTTATTTTTATGTTTGGAAAGTAATGTTCTGTGATGAGAATTGAGGTTCTGATATTAAGGAAGCCAAATGAAATAGACTAAAGAAAAGTGACAAGTGTCTCAGCCATGTGACTATTGGGAAAAATCCATGGAAGATAGCCTGGATGTTCAGTTTTAGATGCATAATTTGAGTGTGAGATTGGAATACTGACCTCCTTTGCCTTGAAACCTTACATCTTCATTTATCCTTGTGTTTCCAGTCACTCTTGCAATAATATCATGTAGAGACACAGAATACCATGATGAAGAAAAAGGCAATCTGGTTTACCTAGGAATCAAGGACAAAAACCTTAGTCTCTATTTCACAGAAAATGAGGGCAAGCCTACTTTGCAGCTTAAGGTGAGTGGATGTGCAGCTACTGAGAGACATATCAAATGGACTTTTTAATGTCACTTCATGCTTGGCAGAAGTAAAGTGATAGTTTTATAATCCTGAGTTATCACTTCAAGAAAAGAAACTTGACTTTTCTAGTTCTCAGATTAGTAAATGCTGCTATAGGATAGTCATAACACTTATCAAGGTGTTTCTGAAAAATGTAGGAATAGTAGCTTCCTAGTCCTAATAAACTTTCATCTAAAAAGCCTGTAAAGCAATGGGATGCTCTCGGTTAAACAAAGATAATCACATTGGGCGAATGGAGAGAGACTGTTTATCTGGATTGAGCAGAGTTCATGTTTATAACCATGTGCTAAAAAGATTTGTAGTAATAAAAGTAGCACTACAACTAATTATGGAAGGTGTGATGTACAAACCCATTTGGAGCCTGGTAATCCAAAGAGGCTGACCTGAACTTCAGGGAGGACGGTTATCAGGAGCTCCCAAGAAAGAGATGCGAACTCCCCTCTGTTCCAGCGAACAATCAGTAGCATCTTGTGTCATGGAACCTGTCTTGGTTAGTTTTTTGTCTCATTGATGAGACAAAATGCCTGATACCCAACATTAAGGAAGGAAAGTTTTATTTAGCTCACAGTTTGTGGAAGTTTCAGTCTATAATCAACTGGCTCCAAGGCAAGGTGACTCATGGAAGAGGGCAACAGTTCATGGCAGTAGAGTGCAAAAGTAACAAGAACCAGAAGGGGAAGAGCATTGAGAGAAGGCTCTTTCTGTCCCTTATATTGTATATAAGCTATCCATGCTAGGGTGAATATAGCACTCACACCCATAATCCCAGCACTGGACCATGAATCAATCACAAATTCCAGAAGCCTGTCCCCCATGATGATATGAGGCTTTGAGGGGACATCCAGACACAAACCATAGCAGGACCTTAGGGTGAATTCAGGCTATTGAGAACTAGAAGATGTCTGTTTGGAAAACCCAGCCTCCTCCTCCTCACTAACAAGCTTATTTTCTTACCCCAGGAGATCAACATCATGGACCTGTACTGGGAGAAACCACCACAAAAGCCTTTTCTCTTTTTCCACAGTATGGAGGGCTCTACCTCTGCCTTTCAATCTGCTGCCTACCCTGGTTGGTTCATAGCCACCTCCTCTGTGCCAAGTCAACCCGTCTTCCTCACCCAAGAAAGGGGCTTAACTAACAATACCAACTTCTATTTAGATCCTAAGAATTAAATATATTCTGGACTGTGGGTAACTAATTCCAGCATAGAGGATCAATCTTTTATTTGAAAACACAGTAACTCATTTTAAGACACTACTAGGTTCTGGTGAGGTCATCCGCATCTCAGGCCACCCATAGTCCACCTCATTTGGACTGTCCCAATGCTACCTCCTCCTCCAGATATTCATTTCTGCACCATGTCCCTCACATGAACGCCACATCAGTAGGAAGCCTAAAGTCATTCCTTCTTTCCTAACTTTTTCCTTGCATCTATTTGGCTACCAAGTCCACTTCAATCAACCCATATGCTTTTTACCTGCATGCTACCATCCCATTCCTATGCCAACCCAGAGGTGGAGATTCCAAATATTCTTGCTCACATAATCATATCAATAAAATAACATTGTTTATTAATTTCATTCATGCTTGTTTTAATTTATGACATATACCCCAAAAGATAAACCTGAAGAACATGATGAGTATAAAATCAAAATTTACATGTCTTAACCATCATGGTGGATTCGTAATATCATAAGTAAACAATTTGGCACACAGTATTATTGGAGATGCCTGCAGTGGGTTCCAATCTCCTGCCTGAGTTTCAATGCATGGCAGGAATGAAAAGAAAGAATAAGAGACAAAGAAAAGGGGTACATAGAAAGGATTGGGGACCATCACTTGCTTTTTAGGAACAAAAGGCAATGAGCCACCCAAAACCTTGGTATTTTTTCACTGAGAAAAATGGTGAAGGGATTGCAAATGAATGGGCTAAACCAGCAGCAAGGCTGGCAAGCCTTGTAACACAGGAAACAAAGTATTCTTGCCAAAGGGACAGAAGCAGCCTGATTTAGGTTAAAGTTAATGAGTACCTGCTTTGTAGCCAATTCTGGGAAGGAATTTTACCCTGGGGTCATGCAGGTTTCAGCAGAGACATTATCTCATATCTTATCCCTATGGTATAACAGTTTGTCTATGTGAGCTAAACCATAGCCATTGACAATAAACTGTATGTTAGTGCATTATCACCCCCCTCCTTTCATGAAAATACATACTCAGCCTCGGCCAGATTCCCTATTATACTTCAAGCAAATTTAGGAACATCACCTCTACATGACCTGCACAGCTCATAAATAAACACAATCACTCTTGGGTACAGGGAAGGGCAATGTAGTAGACCTCCACACAGTATATAATTTGGTTGTGATTACCTGTTAAACACGGTAATTGTAAATCAATTCATATTCCAAACAATCATTCATTGTACACCAGAAGCACATGAACAACCTCACCAAGGGTTGAGAACAAGCTTGTAAGTGGTGCTGCCTGGATGGAGAGGCAGAACAAAGACTCCAGAATGAATGTGTCTGACCTTTCTACCTAAAACCATTTCAAGTGAATAGGTTTATATCCAGCTATACAGGCTACTCATTGTTACTTTGATAGCCATAATTGTTTGATAGTTACAGCTGATGGGCAAAACTGCTCTTATTATATCCACAGGTAACTTTTCCCTCCAATAAGACAGACTGTTAAAGATAATTTTAAATATTTCTAGGGGAATGAGTGGACCAGTTTGGGGTATAGAAAAAGATTATCACTGACAATAGTGACCTGCCTGTAAGATGTTCTGGAGAGAAATTGTGAGAGAGGTAGTCCTCTGGGGTCTGGAGCTGTGTCTCTTTTTAACACCTGTTTCTGTTTAAAACTGTTATTAAACTCATAAGGTTTATTATAGATGTCTTGTTCTATCAGTTAACCTATCAGTGCTACAAAATTCAGTCAGTCTACCCTGTGTTATAAATCTAGCCAGGATAATTCTTAAGAGGGAAAGAAGAGGAGTTAATCTCCAGTTCTGCCTAACGAATAAAAGGCAGATAAATTTGGGCAAAGACTTGGACATTTGTTTTTTGAGAGCTTCATGATTAAATATAGACCAATGTTTTAGAGTATAACCCAGAGAAAGGGGAAGGTCAGTTTTACTGTGGAATTGTCCCAGGGAGGGGGAACTCACCATTCTGAAGTTTTGGTCCTGAAATTCAGCAGTCACAGAGGAGAGATTTGCCTTGAACTGAACATTGTTGTAAACTGTGTTATTTCTCTGGGGTAGCACAGTGGAGAAGGGATAGAAGAGTGACTCCAAGTATGGCACAAAAACAAAATCCTAACCTTCTCAGATGCAGCAAGACAATTAAGATCAGGAAATTTTCCAGAGTGGTTTTCTAATCCTTAACAAAATGTGCTTCTAAAGACAAAAGTTATGATGGATTCCAATTGTATTGCAAAGCAGAAAGTGAAACCAATTAACAAAAGGCCCAAATGGCTGCTTTTTAACCTTCTAAAAGAGTGAGAGAGAAAATATAAGTGTTCCAATTATACTGTTTAGGTATTTCCTTCTAATATGACTCTGAATCAAAGGTTCTAAAATCTCAGCCTTCAAAAGAGATCTACTGCCTCTGGTGACAGACCAAAGGAAGTTAACAGTCTAGAAGAAATCTCAGCTTTAGGACAAAGAGATCTTCAAGACATGCAGGGTTATTTATACAGTCACCTCTTCAGCAGTGCTGGATAGGCTCTATTTAAAACCATTCTAAAAATATGCATCTTTGAGTATCTGTAATACACTTAAGAAACTCACAGATTAAAGTCTGTACTCATTGTCTCTCATAAGAAGACAATGTTTGATTTAAGCATAGCATTACGTCTCTCTAACCTAATTTACAAGTCTGAGCAAGTCCTCAAAAGACCTCAATGTGCTCAGTGCCTTAAGCACCTGCCCTGGCAGGCGCGAGGTTGTGAGTTCAATCCCTGGTGCAAAAAAAAAAAAAAAAAAAAAAAAACCCTCAATGTACTTATCAGGATCATCCGAAAACTCTCCTAGATCTTCCCTGATCTGTTTTAGATCACTGAAAGAAAAGCAGTACCTGAATGCAAGTCGTTCTAAATTTTCCATTCACTTCCTATAAGGAATATTGTCCTTGAGAAACTTGAACAAAATCAGCTAAGGATGGATGCAGCCTCCAGGAGGCTTTATTTATGGCTAGCCTACAAGCTCCACCCTCAGGATCTAAAGGGCAAGTATAGGACACCTCAGACTCAGTAATAGTGGTCAAGGCTTTGATTAAGGTTGTCTTAGAAACCCTGCCCTCAGGTTTCAAAGGTTGAAGAAGAATAGCCTCAGGCTCAGTGATAGTGAATACCTTAAGGGCCATAGGTATCTGATTTTCCTGTGGCTCACATTTGCATTTGAACACAAGTAAGGATTATTTCGGTAGTGTAAATGAAGTATGAACATAAGGCAATTTTTATCATTTTTCCTCTTTCTTACAGTACAAATCTAGTTGGGAAATAGCATCATAAGCAATATTTTTCTTTACATTAACAGCCACATTTAAAGAAGGAAGCATTGCTTAGCCCTAAACCATTGTTTTCTAGTTCTTTAAAAGAGGGCTCTAAATATCCCTTTTTTATTTGTTTTGAAACAGATGATTTTAATATCTGTGATTTCTCCTTATTTGCAGGTCATTGATTAACCCCTACTGGCTCAGTAACTTCCCATTGGTTTTAAAATAGTTTGAGTTAACATTGACTCCAGGGGTCCCACTCTAAAGAGTCCCTGTACTTAGTCATTCCTCCTACCTGATCCTCTCCCATAGATGGAACTACAGACAAGTGCCATTATGTTGTGCTGGACCAAGAGAAGCAGGGAAGCCACTTTTCTGTTACACAGCTCTGTTGCTGACACATCACAGCCACTTTATTCCCTCTGGCACAGGTCCTGTGCTGCCATCACCACCTCTGTCACCACCAGCCTCACCATCTTGGGCATGCTGCATCAGTCTCTAAAAATTCTGCACATGCAGGCCAAGAAAGAGTCTCCCCACAAATCTCATTAATATACTGCATTTGCTGTTCTATATCTGCAAAGATCCCAGTACTCAAAAGGACTGTCGACTCTATCTCCCTGTAAATTTCTGTCAGCCTGATCTGCTGCCAATTTTGGCAACAGCATATTGAAATAAAAATATCAACTAGGGGATAAGCAAGTATGGATAAGGTGTGGGGAGAGATGTTTTCCCACAATTGAATCTATGATAAATGGTTCCTGAGCTCCATTATTTATGAGACTCTGTTTTAATTCTTTAAGCTGTTTAAACTCAAACACCCGAAGTTCAGGGGCAAACTGACTTTCATTATTAGGATGTTTCTAACCACCATTGGGAAAAAACAAGGTCCAAGAACATCTTGCATAGCCACCTTCTTAACAGTCTATTGGCATTTACATATACAAGATTCAGAATGTTTTATCTTTAAATAGTCTGGAGTTGCAGGCTAAGCTTCTTTAAAATTCACACCAGGCTCTGGGTCTCCCCCGGGAGCTGATTTTTTTCTTTATATTTTTCTCCCTTGTCCTGTTCTAAAACAGAAATTTTGGGAGTACTAGTACTTAATGGACCTAAAACAGATTCCACCAAGCTCCAAGCTGAGAAGGTCTCAGGAGAAAGTTTTCCTCTGCCATGAACTCTCTTTAAATTTTTTCCACCTTGTTACAATTTTCAATATCTAAAGCTCCTGCCTACAGAAACTAAGGATTGTATTTAACTATTTACTGGAATATTTTGGTGATATGGCCAGCTGGCTCTGTGTAATTAGTCTTTGTTGAAAGGGATTTTAAAGAACAAGATTTCAAAGAAAGAGATTACCCCTTGTTTTAATCCCAGCAAAGTTCTTACTCATGTTGAAAGCACAACACTTAGCTCCATGCCAGACATCTCTGGAACCATTGCATGGAGTCCAAACGATGTCAATCCACCAGGCAGGCAAGAAGGCCTTGGGTTCAGGCCAAATTGGACCTGAATTATCGGAGCCTCTCCAGTGGGCTGCAGTCTCCTGCCAGATGTTAAGGTGCATGGTGAAAGAAAAAGTGAGAGAAAAAATGGTGGTATGGCAGGCATCTGGGATGGCCAGTTATTCACAGGCAACAAAGGGCCTTTAGGAAGCTATAACCTCAGTATTTATTGATTGAGAAAAATGGTTAAGGGATTATCAGATGACTCAGAGGGCAGTGGTGATCCTAAACTGGTGATTATCTTGCCTGGGAGAGACTTCAGTGTTAGTAGTCTTACTCTTAGTCTTAGTCTTGGTCTTAGTCTTAGTTTTCGTCTTAGTCTTACTCTTAGTCTCAATAGGTGGAAGAGGATGGCTCACCCCAAATGAAATATTAGGAAGTCTCAAAAGAGTGATACCAATAATCCCAAGCCTCCATTTATCCCTAGGGAAGTGTGTAAAACTAGCTATTGTGAATTTGTGGACCCCAAAAGCATAATGCAACCCTAGACCATGCTTGTAAACATTAATTTCTAAACAGTGCCAAGGGCATTTGTCATGAGCAAGAGATAAATGGCCAGACCACCAACACTGCACCACCTGTGCCCTTTAACAGAGATTACATGTAGCTTAACAGTCAGCTAATTTAAATCAGTTGGTCAAAGTAAAGATATCTTTAGAGTTAATGACATGTTTGTACCCAGGCTGTCAACCAATTATAACAATATCAAGAATTTATTTTATACATACAATACTTATTGTTGCCTGTGTATAATAATTTAAGAGTTGTTCACTGGTCAAAAATATTGTATCATTATCATCTGGATTCATCAGGAAAGAACTGCTATAATAACTAAGCGGGGACCCCTTGGGCTTGGAAAAACTGCAGGACAAGACTTCCTTCGTGGGTAAAAGAACAACTGCCTGAAACCAATTCATTCAGTTTTTATTCACTGATGAGACTTCCAGTGGTTTCCTTTCCAAAGCTGTATAGGGAAACTCTCTCAAAAAACACTGTTAAACATATTATTGTAATACATTTGCATTGTCTACCATCAAAAAGTTCTCTATGGGTAAAACAATGGAATTTTATTAAATGTTTAAAATGTTCCTGACTAAACTTACAAAACTAGATTTCAAAACAAAGGTTTGATATTTTACCTAGTTTCATGTGTAGTCCATTGTTAAACTTTTTGTTATATAAGTGAATTTTAAATTTAAATCAAATGGTGTCTCATAAGATGTTTTCAGGAATCAGTTCATGATGGGTTGACTAAACAACTATTATCTCAATTTATGACATAATTTAATATATATGTAAATCTAAGCTTTAAGGTTAAGCTATACAGTTAATACTACATAAGTTTAGCACGTACTATGTGACTTGTATATTTTATAGAACGCACATCTAATTCTTATACATGAAATGACCAAAATTTGACATCTCTATCCATTTGGTCCTGCCATTTGAAACTTGATACTTTGGTTAAATATTTTGATACTTTTTTATTAAACACACTTGCATATTGAGTAATAAAAGTATTTTTCATCAATGGCACAATTTAGAAAATGTATAAAACCTCCAAAAATGTTCACTCCTTCTACTCAGTGTGGTTATACCCTATAAACCTGTCAGAAATCTAAATTCTGCCATAAGTATAAAAACCAAATAGAGACAAAAATTTCTGTACATAGCTGTGAAACTAAATATTACTACCTCACAGTGCACTAAATATATTTTTGTTTTTCAAACACACAGGGCTTCAAACATACAAAGGTAAAAAAGAAAAAGTACCTCATTATGCTAAAGGATTTTCTGACCGAAGTTGCTTGTGATGATAAAACTTTATATAATTGTTATATGATTGCATTATATCAGAATGTATCTCATGGTTAAGTGACACCTCCAGACTTTTAAAAATTCTCTACAAGTTCATTATACTGTATAGGTCGCATGTCCCTAGATATAAAAATCTTTAGGGTAATATTTTAACTAAATATCCAGTGGTTGCACACAACCCCTTTTTCTGAATCTTAATCTGGTAATTGGTATTAAAATACTTACGTGTCAGGAACAAAATATACTCAACAGATCTCTATACGAATGACAAAGATGCCTTGGCTACTCAAGACAAAAGATGAGGCAGGGTGCAGCCTTGGGAGGGGTTGCACATGGAACTATGACCTCAAGATAAAGCAGTCATCTCACACAGCCTGCCCTCAGGATCCCATGTGTTTTTTCTTTTCTTTTTCCACTGATCTATTCCAAAAAAGACGCACAATACATCTTAAATGCTTATAAAGAGTTCGGTGTTTGTCTTCCAAATGTCACCTTTATGTTTTAGTTGATAAACATTGGGCCAATTTAAAAGATTTTAAAAGATTTATTTTTATTCTAGGCAATCTCCCAGGCCTCCCCAGTCCCTATTCCCCCTGGTTCCAAGTGACTCTCAGGAGGATATTCATAGGTCCCCCTTCCTTAGGAAAAAACTTCTCACCTTTTATTTGCGCTGAACTAAAAAGATACAGGCAGAGAAACATGCCCAACCCATCAGAGAGACATCTTTCCCTGGGTCAACACACATTGCAATGTACATGGGTCACAGATAATGACACACGAATGTTATGTGTTTATCTCCTGAGCCACTTTACAGCTAAGTCTGCCTCTTAAGAAAGACTAGTATTCCCTAGGAAAAAGCCAGTCCTTTGACACATCTCAGTCAATGTAAGACATTTTCCAGACAGCTTTCCTCAATACATTGGAAAGGCTTCAAAATTTATCCTGGCTAGGGGATTCCCCAGGAGAAAGGAACCTCAGAAACCACCCCAGAAGACAGGACCTCCTCCCTTTCCCTCTCAGGCACTCACTGAGGCACATCTTGTCTGCAACTGGGAGGCTAAAGAGAAATGGGTTTCTCCCACTGCTCTTTCAAGGGAGTGTGGGGAGCAAGGAGTTCTCTATTGTGGCCATGAACAAAGGGAGAAAATCTCCCACAAAGCAAATAGTTCCTACCTCATTCCACCATGGGCATGGGCCAGGGTACCTTGTGGCTGTTGCTGGTAGGACAAGGGGAAATTAGTCTTCCTCTAACACTCCTACAAGCTAGAAAAGGAGGTTTTCAAGTGATATGACAGGGACCGTCTCATGCTTCCCACATTCTTTATATGTTTCAGGTGAGAAATTTGGTTAGAGTCCCTTCCATGGTGTACCTCTGGACTATATTCTCAAGAATTAAGAGAAATTTGTTCTCCAGTCACTGAGAAAAATGTTTGAGTTTTTTTCCTTCACACAGGTATGGATAGGGTATCTACTAGGAGATGGTGAATCTTGGCCAATAAGAGAAAATATCTATTGTAATACAATGATAAAACTAGACCTATTTTGAAAAACACAGGGTAAATGCCCTCTGTGCCCTATATAGAGGCTTTCTTTACTTTGAAAGATGTTCCTAACTTTCTTTCCCTTGAGAAATGGTAATGTTGTGCAGACTCAGCTCTATTGCCAAAAGACACAGCCTCATACTTGGTTTTGTAATAAGTTGAGATGGCAAACAAATATTCCACTTAAAAATCTGCAGCTCTTCTCCATAGTAAGGTATTGTACACTAAAATAAAGTCTGAATATACTTTTAAAAAAGTAAAAAGCATGGGTCTCACCTAATTGTTGCAACATAATTCTGCCAAAATATTATGTTGTGCTTTAGATTTCAAACTGTCCCTGCAAAATTTTATAATTATTATCTTGCACAATTCTAATAAAATTTGACTTCTGTAATAAAATCAAACAAAACCAAACTAAGTAGAACATTAAAAACAACACAGGGTTTCAAAACATGATAATAAGTTAACAATGGCCACTGCCTTCCCCTTTTAGATATCTCTTCCCCTTTCACTTTCACAATATCTATTGTGCATTTTGGATCCCACTAACTGCTGCAACCCATGTGGCCCTTGAGGTTCTTGGGATGGTCATGCTCCAGCCTTGCACGTGTGGCCAATTTCCATCTTCAATGGCTACCAACAACTAAATCCTTTAGTTTTTTATACCAGGGAGACAACACAATGTTCATCCATGTACCTCTGAACCATTTCACCCATGAGCATGATCTCAAGGTATATCCATTTACCTACAAGAGCCTCAAGGTTATCTTCCTTTATAGCTGAGTGGCTTTCAATTGTATAAAAATGCCATATCTTTCTTATCCATTCTGCAGTTGACAGGCAAGCTACACCTATTATTTTGTGGTTCTCTGTCACATAGAATATTGTTTTCTGTCCTTTGACTTTCAGTCTATGAATTTTATTTTCAAATTAAATGTGTTTCTTGTATAAAGCATATTGATGGATTCTGTCTTCTGATCCACTCTGCCTTTGTTTCTTTTTATTGGTGAATTGAAGCCATCTATATTAATGGTTATGGCCAACACGCAGTGACTCATCTCTGCCATGCTATTTTCCTGTCATTGGCTGCCTACTTTTCCCCTCCATTCAATGGTCTGCTCCACTCTGTGATCCTCCCTGCTGCTGTTCCTGGAACCATGGGCATTTTTATCTCTCTCTAGAATGTCCTTCAGTATTTTTTGTAGGGTTGGTTTGGTGACCATGAATTCCTTCAGTTGTTCTTTGTCATGGAAGTATCTTATTTATCCATTAATTTTTAAAGATAATTTTGTGGGGTACATCAATCTGGGTTGAAAGTTGTTTTCTTTTGGGACTTAAAGTACTTCACTCCACCCACTACTTGACTTGATGGTTTGTGTTGATAAGTCTGTCGTTATTCTGATGGGTTTTCCTTTGTAGGTGATCTGTTTCTTTTCTCTAACAGCTTTTAATATTCTGTTCTTTTGCTGAATTTATGGGATCTTGATTATCATATGTCTGGGTGTAGATTTATTACAGTTATGTCTAGCTAGAATCCTATATGCCTCACTTATCTGAATGTCATATCCTTTCCCCATGCCTGGGAAGCTTTCTGCTATTACTTCTGTAAATAGACTTTTTATGGCATTTGTGTTGACTCCTACTTTTTTGCTGACACCTATTATTCTTAAATAATTTTTCTTTGCATTGTCTTGCAGGCATTGAATTGTTATTTTCTGGTTCCTTGTTATGTTTAAAAGATCTTTCCTTTCACAATCGCTAGCTACAAACCTGTCTTAAAGGTCTGAAAGTCTATCTTCAGTTTCTTGCAAGCAGTTTTTCCAGCTTTCAATGGAGTTTTTAATTTCCTGGATATCTCTTTGAATCTGTCGCATACATTCTAAATCATTCTTATATTATTATATTTGATGGCATGGGCAGCTACTTCAAAGATAACAAAATATATTATGGTAGCCATTATTGATTTCCTATTATCTTGTTTTGAATTGCTGCTTTGCCTTCATTGTTTTGTTTTGATTGATTTTATTCCATTTTGTTTTGTTTGATTTTATTATGTCTGATAATATAGGCAGCTACTTTGAAGATAACAAGAGGCATTATGGTATCCATTGTTGTTTTCCTATTATCTTGTTTTGAAGTCCTGTATTGCTTTCATTGTTTTGTTTTGACTAACTCTATTCTATTTTATTTTGCTTGATTTTATTCTCTTCAAAATAAAAAAATTGACTTCTAAAGCAATCACTGTTGCTCTTACTTCAATGCTTGTGTAACTGATCTTCTGGGTGTTCAACAACTACGCCTGTAAGACCAAAGCTAATTATGTAACTGGGCTAAAGAAACAGCCAATATTTTGGTCCTAGCCCTCCACAGTCAACAAGGACTCAGGACATGAGGGAACATCTCTATAGGATCCTATTGTTCTGGTAAGTCACCCAATTGCCTGGGTGGGGAGATTTTTAGACCCCAGAGAGCAGGAGTCAGCTGATAAACATTGTGCTAAAAGGAGTGTCACCAGAGAAGAAGCATCTCCTATCCTTCCAAGGGAAGCCATGTGGTCAAGTGAGACTGTGACTCATCCTGGAAGATGACAATGGAAATGAAGCTAAGAGGCTCTGTACATGGTTCCAAAAGTAAGCTCTGGGCAGCCATGACTGATATTAAAATACAACAAAAGTTTAATTCTAATTCATACAGGTCTCACTTAATCTTGGTCTTAAACATCCAACAAGATAAGTTGGAGGCCAGCCTGGGTTACATAATGAGTTCAAAGTCAGCCTGAACTACATAGTGAGACTCTGTCTCAAAAAAAAAAAAAGTCCAGCAAGAACTATAAACAACAAAATATATAAAAATATTAATAGTAATTTAGGCTAAATAAGCAAAAGAGTTCCAAATCCTATATACTGGCCCCTGCCAACAATCTCTACCTTAACTATAACTTGTCACTATTAAAAAGTCACAATAATAACTATAAAATCCAGCAAAATTCTTTTACTTACTTAGCCAAGATAGTGCTCAAAAACACAAAGCCTCCGTGTTTTCAGGCTAAAAACTTAAAAGTTTATAAATAAAACTTGTTATCTTTAAATAAGTCACATCAGAAAAAAAGACTTTTTAAAAAAACAAACTTACAGATAACCTCTTAGCTGTCAATAAAAAGTGGTTATAGCCATTTCTAGAAGAAAATGTTGCTTTTCTGCCAATCAGTCTGAAATAGTGAGTGATGCAGCATGAAAACTAGCCAACTGTGCTTCAAATATCACCAAACATTATCTACATCATGGGGTCCTGGACAAGAATCTGAAATAGAAATCTTCATCACTCGCCCTAACAGGGCTATTCTTAATGCTTCTTGTACACTTGCTATTTGGATCATGTTTTCTCAACCTCTTAGTCAAATTTGTTCCTTCTCATTTGACAGCTTGAAATCTACAAATGGCACTGCAGACAGACTGAACAGGCATTCTTCCTAGCTTCTATTCAGGACCTCTAGATAGACCTCACAGGGTTAAGCTCTGGCTGCTTCTCCTCAACAGCACATCCTCTGAGCAGGAAGTATCTTACGAGACACTTCATTGCCTGTTCATCCTAACAGCAGTCATTGTCACTATTGTCAAGGGTAGAAACAAGGAGATAAGGGAAGTTAGACCGATAGGGCACAGGTCCTGAACAGTTAACCTGCAGTAAACTAAAATTCAATGCTTAAGTGATTTAATATACCAGAGGACTCAAATAATTAAGTAAACAGACTATCAGGGCCTAATGAAATGTAAAAGACATAGAACAGAGAGAGACACTGGAAGAAGTAAAATGCAAACAACACAGCTTTCTTCCCAGACATCAAAGGTCTACCTGCAACCAGAAGCATGCCAATACTGTCACATTCACTCCCATAGAAAACTGTATAAAAAGCCAATGAATGGACTTAAACATCTATGGTGACCACCTAATGGAACCCCTGCCCAACCAGCATGGAGCTCTTGTTTCTCTTCTTCCTATGAAACATACGCTGAGTCACTTCTGAGTGCTTGTTGAATGCTCTTTAGTCAGTTTCAATCATCTTTGCCCCAAAACAAGGACATGGGAGCTATAGGAAGCTGGTTACAGTGTGGGATGCCAGAGACCAAAATTCAAAGGAAGGCCATCACATAGCTGCTAGCACTGGACACACTTGGCCCCCACCTTGACTAGGATTCCTAGAAGCTGAGTGACTGAGTAACCTTCTTTATCTCTCAGGGCCTTTGTCTTCTTCTGTAAGAAATAAATGATAATAAAAGATTAAGAGCTTACTCAGTTAAAGCATTTAGAACCTTATCAGAAACAGAATAAACTCTTCAGACTTGTGCAATATGAGTTTACACATATTATGCACAGAATATGTAAAACACCTGAGATGAGTGCTGTGATTTGCAGAGATCAGATGTGAAAAGGGCTATGACCTCAAGTCATTCAGTGAGTCAAGTGAGCCACACCTCTACCTCCAATTACTCAGCATGTGGCCTCCCTGCTTTCTGCTGGTATTTGTTCTGCTGTTGCTTCTCAAGGAGCCCAGACCAGCCACACCTGTGCTGCTTCCTTCTACACATCCAAAGCCATGTAGCACCTCTGGTCAGCCCAGCTTCCTTGCCAAAGTGGGCACACCCAGACAGAGCCAGGATATAGGGCTCCTTCGTACTCATTAAAAACCAAGGAGTCTGAGGCCAGCTTTGCAGAGCACGTAGATGCTGCTAGAGCTGAGTCTCTGAACCCAGGAAGAAGAACACTTCAGGAGCCAGGTAACTACTGCTGCTCAGAAGTCATGTGGTGGGGGCCTTCTCTCACCACTGGATATCTGGGCTTGAAGTAGATCTGGGGTCCTTGGTCCAAGGTACCTGAAATTATTTCAAAGAATTCCAGGTGATGATTTGCTTAGTTACTATTCAGAGATAACCCCTGATTCAAGTAATCCTGAAGTAGGAAGGATTTTGACCAATGGATTATCACTGACATCTGTATTTTTCATAGGAATCTAAACTGGTGCCTTTATCTACAAACCCAGATGTCCTTTGACTGTCAGAAAACCTCATGAGACTGGTAATTGCATTGTGCAGGATCTTTAGAGATGCCTCTTTGGATCAAGATGCAGGTTAGAGAGGCAGATTTTCTGTCAGTTATGTAAGAGTGTCTAATGTGAAGTTGGGAAAAGTGACTTTCCAGCTGTGGAATGGGCCAGAACAGTGATAGGCACACACAGCTTCCTTTCCTCTGAACTCAGACTTACTGCTCTGGAGGGCCCTGGGGTGATGCTATGGAATCTCCTAACCATCTCAGATGCAATGATGAATGGCATCCCACGGCCATCACAGCCTGGAGAATCAGGATCACCCTCGCCAACACTGAGATGGAAGCTTCCATTCCATCCTGGGTTTGCTGACCTTGAAACACACTCTTTCTATCTTTCCTTTAAAATCTGTATATAAGCCTATTATTAGGCAATGAGAAGGGGTGTAAGGGCAGATAATAAGGGGGGGGGATATGAGCAAAATAAATTGTATATATTGAGCCTTCACCCTCATGTGAAATTAGTGCAGAGGGTAGGGCAAGAGCAGATGGCGGGAACATGATTGGGTGCATTTATGAATCTGCCAAAATGAAACCAATTTATCTGTATAACTAAGTTATTTTTATTTAAATAAAAAAGAAAATTTAATAAGATGCATATAGGGCTGGAATTCAGGGATGCTTTCTCTAAAGTTTAAAAGAAAATTCCAGAGGAAAGAGAGGATAAATGAATAACATGTTTTACTTCTATTCATGAACAGCTGCTGCTAACCTCCTATTCATCTCCTTTGGTATACCTGGTCCTCCACACAGAAAGCTCTGAAGTTAAATGAATCATATCGATCATCGTAAGTGATGAATCACAACCCATCTTGGAATTGGCTCTATCCTACTTCACCAAAGACAGTATGGTACAAGGGCCCCATTTCCTCTGCTGTAAGTGTATTAGCTCCGGCTAAAGTCCTCATAAATCTGTGTTAGGAAATCATGGGGCATTTAATTATTTTGTAATCATCTGCATTTAGAATTGCTTGTTCATCTGATTAAGGAGGATTTAAAAAAAAACAATATACTGGTGAACAATTTAAATAGTTGTGCTGTTGTTACTACACAGAGACTATTGATTAGAAAAAAAGAAACTACAGAAAAAAAATCTAATCTTGAAAAACTCTTCGGACAATGAATGTGCTTAGATCCTCCAGTGTTTTCATGTACAAATCATCCTTGCCCTGTTTCCCTTTCTTTATTCTCCTAGCCAAATTTTCTTAGCATAGTAATCCTACCCAAAGAATTTTTAAGCTGAAAGTCCACCTGTGTTTTGTTTTTAGCTTACCTGACAGTTCGGGAGTTTCCCAGCTACTATGATATTCATGATTCTCAACAAATGGTTTGGGTCCTGAGTGGAAATGTATTAATAGCAGCTCCATCTAGCAATGGTGTCGAGCCTGGTGAGTGACATCTGAGCCACTGTTGCTCCTGGAGGAAGCCCCCACTTCCCCTGGGGATAGAAGTAAGCCTGCATGAGCCTCATTCACTTCTGAGCACCTGCTCAATATCCAAAAGAAGTGCAAGAAAAGTCAAGATGGCTCCCTTCCACAAAGAAAAACCTGTACCTACAGAAACAGGAGTTTGGGGGAATGACATCTCCCCATACCAAAAGAAAGCATCTTCCCATGTGAAGAGATTGTCCTTTCAAGCAATGGCTGACTTCTTTGGAGTTTCTCTCTTTTAAAATCTAACAATTATGACCTATATCCTTAGATTCAAGCTCCCTCATCTCTACCATCAGATTACATATGTGTCTGATTTGGTATCTTCTCTTCTAATAATACTTTTTCCTCTATTAAAGGTCAGTCTATCTCAGCTTCTTTCCCTCTTTTTGGTACCACTGTGTGGATCTAGTCCATCTCTTAGCTGCTTATTCCACCTTAATCTACTGGGTGTTTCCTATCACACTGTCAGACATGCTCCAATCTAACATCTACAACCTTAATACTATAAACATCTCTTGAGTCTCACATTCTATTCTTATTATCTTTCTATTTTCCTGTTCCAATCATAGCTGAATTTCATCCAGATTTCATAAGAGAGTTGGCCACCTGACTTGTGCCCAATTGCCATTCAAGTCCACATCAAAGCAATCTGATTTGTAGACCACTCTTCACTCCCGCTTGAGCCCCACTTCCCAAAGGTAGATTCAAATACCCGAACCCAAAAGACACTTTTCTGATCTCATGTTTCTTGATTCTTCGTTCACACTAAGTGTGATTAGTAAGTTCCCTTTTTCAACACTCCATCTTACTCTTGTGAGGTTCACTGGCTACTCTTTTGGGTTTACCTTAATGACATACTTTCTCATAATAACACCTAGAAAGTACTGCTAGAACTCCTATGTGAGACTTGTATTTACACCTCATCTCATGGATGATAGTTTAAGCACATGACCACATTTACCTACAAAGTTGGTGGTATATTTTATTTTTATATTTGGAAAGTGATGTGCTGACAGTTGTGGTTCTGATATTAAGGAAGGGGAAGGAAATGGGTTTTCACAACCAGGTCCCTCTGTCATGTAGCTAATGGGAAGAGCACACTGGGAGCTGCCCTGCATGGTAATTATGCCCTGGCTTAGAAGAGTAACTGAGTATGAGGTCAGAAAACTGACTTTCTTCTGCTTGGAACCTGATATCTTCATTTTTCATTGTGTTTCCAGTCACTCTTGCCCTTATACCATGTAGACACACAGAGCTCAGTAATGAAGAAAAAGGCAATCTGGTTTACCTGGGGATCAAGGACAAAAACCTCAGCCTCTTCTGCACAGAAACTGAGGGAGCACCTACTTTGCAGCTTAAGGTGAGTGATGTCCAGCTACTGAGAGACATATATTAAATGGATTTTTAATGTCATTTCATGCATTAGAAAACTAAAATGATAGCTGAACAATCCTCAATTATCAATTTAGGAAAGAAATCGGACTTTCTAGTCCTAAAATTAGTAAATGCCACCTTTAGGATGGATGTAACACCCAAGGAGATGTTTCTGAAAAGCCATGGAATGATTGTTCCTCCTTTCTCTGTCCCAATTAATTGCCACCTAGAAATCCTCTAAGACAATGGAATGCTTCTGCTTAAACTAAGGCTATCATGTTTGGCAAATGGGAAGAGACTGTTTATCTGCATTTTGCAGAGTTCATGTTTTTGTCCATGTGCTAAAAGGAAGATTTATGGTCATGAAACTAACACATCTATTAGTGATGTTAAGTATAATATACAAGCCCTTTTGGAGCCTGGTAATCCAGTGAGGCTGACCTGAATGTCAGGATGAATGGGTCTCAGGAGCTCCCAAACAAGAGATAAAACTCCCCTCCGTTCCAGGGAAGAATCAGTAGCACCTTGGGTGAAGGGTCCTTGGGGTGGAGCCAGGCTATTAAGAACTAGCAGACGTCTGTCTGGACAGCCCAGTCTCCTCCTTCTCACTAACAAGCCTTTTTTCTCCCCTAGGAGATGAAGATCATGGACCTGTACTGGGAAAAAACATCACAAAAGCCTTTTCTCTTTTTCCACAGTATGGATGGCTCCACCTCTGCCTTTCAATCTGCTGCCTACCCTGGTTGGTTCATAGCCACCTCCACTGTGCCAAATCAACCTGTCTTCCTCACCCAAGAGAGGGGCTTAACTAACAACACCAACTTCTATTTAGATCCTAAGAGTTAAATCCAGTCTGGGCTGTGGGTGGCTAATTCCAAGATAGAGAATCAATCTTTCATTTGAAAACACAGTAACTCATTTTAAGAGACCACTAGGCTCTGGTGGGGTCATCAGCATTTCAGACCACCCATAGTCCACCTCATTCTGATGGTTCCAACACTACCTCCTCCTCCAGATATTCATTTCTGCACCATGTCCATCACTTGAACATCACATCGGTGGGAAGCCTAAGGGTCATTATCGTTTTTTCCTGACCTTGTCCTAGCATGTTTGGCTACCAAGCCCACTTCGATCAACCCATATGATTTTTACATGCCTACTCCCTTCCTATTCCTAAGCCAAACTACGGCCCAGAGATGGGGATCCCAAATGTTCTTGTTCACACAATTGTATCAATAAAATAGCGTTGTTTGTTAATTTCATGCATGTTTCTTTTAAACATTATGACACAAAAGATAAATATGAAGAACAAAATGAGTGTAAGATTTACATGACTGAATAATCATGGTGGATTCATAATATCATAAGCCAACAATTGGACACACAGTGTATAATTTGGTTATTAGCATGTGTTAAACATGTTGAGTGCAAATCAATTCATATTCCTAGGAATCATTCATAATACCTAAGAAGCTCCTGAAGAACCTCACGAAGTGTTGAGAAAAAGCTCCTGAATGATGGTGGGTGACTGAAGAGGTGAAAAACAGAATGAATGTGTCTGACCTTTCTACCTAAAACCATTTCAAACAAATAGAATTTGATTGCCTGAAATAAAAATGAGAGATGACATACTGGACCCCTTGGGGAATTAAAACTCTTTAAAAGACTAAGTCTGGGCATTTAAATTGTTGACTTGCTAAATGGTATCAATTTCCAGGCCAATTTGATACCCTGTTCTCAATTTATATAAAACCTTAGTGCTTAACACTGATATACAGTCAATCTACCCAAAGATTCACCTGACTAAACACATACATACACACACACAAACACTCACACACTCATGCACACACACATAAGTCATTGATATCCACTTGAATGAGATCAGGTGGCTTCTGAGAAATAATTGTACTGTCCTTATTTTATTTGGTAACTTGATTGCACATAGAAGCATCAGCTATGATATTTTCTTACAGTTCTTCTTATTTTCTGGAATTTCATTAGTTTAAGTGATCTATAGTTTCATTATGGGGAAAGTGTTAAGTCAGCTGTTCATTTTGTGCGTGTTATATTAGGTAAAATCTGTAATTTGACCAGAAAACACACTATCCAAGCACATATAGTCTGTGATCATTATAATAACCTGAACACGAATGTGCACACGACAAAAACTATTCCCTCAGAAGAGCAGGTCCTCCTGCACATGGCAAGCAGAAGTATCAGGTCTTATAATGCATGCCAGTTGCTGAGGTCAAATTTCCAAGCCAGAAAAAATATTTTCCAAAGCCTATTATTTTTGAATAAAGTCAAGCAGCTTCCCTGCCTGTGACTCTGATGGGGATACACCTTGAATCCCCTCAACCCCTTTCCTCTGTTTAACCTGTCTTCGATTCCTGGCATTTCTGTGTAACAAGCTTTGAGAAGGCGTCATCTGACGGCCTGTGATCTCAGCTGCGTGGAGCACCTATACTTGCTCCAGGGCTCTTGGGACACCTGTGGGAGGACACTTGCACCAGTGTGCTTGGACAATGCACAGAACTGGAAGGGACAAGGAGCTGCTCCACAGGGAGCCCTTGACAAAGCACTGTGGGATTGGATATCCAACCCTCACCTTGACAATTCTGAGGTGCACTGTACATGGTTCCCCCTAAAGTGTACCAGTGATGAGAAGAAAGATGATGAGAAAGCAAAACTTTTAAAAGACACAAAAAGTACCTTCAGATACATTATTTGCTTCTGTGGGTTGAGGAACATGATTATTTTTGCTTAAATCTAAGTTAGCAACCAAAGAAGGAGACGCAAGAAGGCAACATTTAATTGCATGGCAGGGCTGAACTCAGGAGCTCCGTGTGTTTTTGCTCTATCCTTGTTTTAATTCCCCTCCTCCCTCTCCTGTTCCCTGGAGTCATTTTCATCATCCTGCATGCAAACCCTGGTCTCAGGATCTGCTTTCTGGGAAGACAGATTCTATTTAGGAAAACTTCTTTACCAGCCACCCCCAATGTTAAGTTTATTCCCTCTGTGGCTCTACTCTACTGTGGCATACATCTCCAGAACTGCCAAATGGGTGTATCTCTCCCGCCTATGTCTTCTTAATAACCTGAATCTCTTTCAAGGTTTATATGCATCCCCTCATCTCCAAATCAATGGCAACACTTTGAAATCATACTATTTTAGCCTTCTCATAAGACAGCACTTCTCTTATCAGACTTTGTGCTATTCTTGTCCCCTGTATAACAGTTTCTCAAAAACTACTATGGAAATAAATTAATTCTCATTGCACGCATTGCATCTTCCTATTATACCGAAGGATGTGGTGTAGGATCTGACATGAAAATGGCAGAGGAGGCCCTCAGCTTTAAGAAACATCAAAGGAACCACCAAGTTTCTCAAAACACATAGAGCTGGAAAGCAGAGAAGGTTTTCAGGGATTTTCCCATTTCAATTCATCCTCTTTTTCCCACTATGTCAATATGATTCCAGAGATTGTGAGGATTTTATCATGTGCAGTAAGGAGTGGTTGCAGAAACAAAGCATTACCCATAGGATCCCCTCCAAGGGCCAACAGCAAGTGTCCACTGCCTGCCTCTCACAGGCCTGTGGGCAGAGTGTGAGGGTTTGCACTTTGCCTACCCCCACCCCCACTTGCCACGCACACATAGGTATTCATGCATGTGCAGAACTGTGTAGAGATACAGGAGGAAGAGTCCAGGGGATTCACTATTGCAGTTCTTTTCTCTGGCAAAAGTCAAGAATAAATACAAGATGATGGCAAGAATGACCATGAGATTCTTGTAATGAATTTCAATTGGGCCCATGGTAGGCAGGGTCTCAGTGAATATGAGTTCTCTGAAGAGAGAGATGAAGACAGAGAATGGCAAATGATGTTTTAAAGCACGCTAATCCTAACCCTAACTCAAACCCTAATGCATACCGTAGGTCTTACTTATGCTGTGCTGGTAAACATTTACTTCTGAATAATGTCACAGACATTGGACATGAGCTAGGAATAGGTAGCCAGCTCACCCACACTGCACCAACTGCCCTCTTACGGAAGATGGGAATGCTGGGGTGAGAAGGAAGAATAGGATATAGAAAAATCCTAGCAGAACCCAAGCGGCGTCTTCTGTTTTGAGGAGCATGATGTTTTGTTTTCGTTGTGGTGGTTTTTTGCTTGTTTGCTTGCTTCCTTCCTTGGATCTATGCTAGGAACCAAAAGAGAAAACATAAGAAGACAAATTCTGTCCAGTAGTTATCATAAAGCACTTTTTGTATAATATGACTTCCTAAAACTTACAAAAATTGGTCAAATTCCTGTCTATCTGTAGCCTGGAAGGAACTAGTTCAACATACACACACATGAGAGAGAGAGAGAGAGAGAGAGAGAGAGAGAGAGAGAGAGAGAGAGAGAGGATATAGATAGATGGAGAGTGAATGCTCTAGGGCTATTATCTCTCCTATTCCAGTCTCTGAAGCATGGGTTTCTATGACCTTTTCCTTCAGTCACTGAGATACTCTCATATTGATACTCTCATGCTGAAACTATTGATGCCTTCTTAAGCTAGAGTTATTGTGGCCACATTCAAACCCAGGACTATTAAACTGTATTTTGCATCAATTAGTAAAGGGGGATTTACCCTTGTGCTATAAGGGTATTTTTCTCCCTGATTCTCTTCCATTCAGCAACCTGAATGCAAATCTACTTCAAGGGCGCCTCCTCCCTCCCACCAATCCTTCCTTCTCAGTTTGCTTTGGCATTCATTTCTGCCCTTCTCTCCCCTCAAATCTAGTTTCTTTTATTCTTTGAAAGAAAATATTTTTAAAACTCTACAAGTTTAAAGCTGAAAATCTTTGTCTTTCACTGAGTCCAAGAGTTTATTTTATTTTGCCTGTGATCTAATATGAAGGCCCCCATTCACTTGCAAAAAACACTTGCATCGTCAATGAGAGAGAAGAATATGTAGAAAAAAATAAACTGATAGACTATCTCTTTAGTTTGAGTCACTTGTAAGCAGAAGATTCCTAATCATGAAAATGACAGTCAACCTTATAAATGCTTCCATATCATTGGCAAACACAGGCAGGAAGTAAGATCCCTTTGGGGAAAAAAAAATTTTCTCCTTTTCACTCTTCTCAACCTCTTCCCTATAGTCCTTAGGCCAGTAAACTGTCCTACCCTTTCAAAGTGACTCAGAAACACAATCAGTGGCTAGCCCCCCTAGAGAGACCCAATATTTCCCAGTCCAAATTAATGATCCTTGGACAGCTTTTAGCCCCATAGGACATACTCAGAATGGAGTTTCTTATTCTTTCGACTCACAGTTCATCCTACCCTAGGAGAGGTCCCAAGAGTCCGAGAGACTACTTGGGTTCAGGTTCCCTTTTCAGTGACAGATAGCCAACAATGCAAAGAACGCTAGGCCAGTTTTCAGAAGATCCTAGTAGATTTGCAGATGGGTTTCAAACTTTGACCCTTACTTTTTATCTCGCAAGGAGAGGTGTATAATTTGTTTTGATCAATTGCTGTACCCCAGATGAAAAACCAAGAATCTTAAAAAAGGTTAGGGAATATGTGCATAAATAATATGCTGCAGATGGAGAATTGAATCACCCCAGAGAGGTTATGGTCCCACTGACAGACTATAATACTGGGGACTGTAATACTGGGGATGGACTAAATATGAGGTCTAAAATGATGACTGCTCTTATCATGGGAGTAAAAAGATGCATTAAAAATCTGTTAATTACCTCAACTTGATAAAAGCCATCTATGACAAACCAACAGCCAACATCATACTAACTGGACTAAAACTGAAAGCTTTCAGTCTAAAATCAGAAAAAAGCCAAGGATGTCCACTACCATGACTCCTATTCATTATAGTTTTAGAAACATTAGCCAGAGCAATTCTACAAGAGATAGAAATGAAAGGGCTAAGGATAGGAAAGGAAGAAGTTAAACTATCATTATTCACAGATGCTATGATACTTCACATAGAATACACCAAAACTCCCCCAAAAGACTTCTAGAATTAATAAACAAATTCAGTAGTGTAGCTAGATACAAAGTCAACACTCAAAAATCAGTAGCATTCCTATACACAAATAACAAATTTATTGAGAGAAAAATTAGGGAAACCATACACTTCACAATAGCATACAAAAAAAATGAAATAACCAGGAATCAATCTAACAAAGATCTATACTTTGAAAATTACAACACGCTTAAAAAAGAGATTAAAGAAGGTATCAAATAATGAAAAGATATCCCTTGCTCATGGATAGGAAGAACCAATGTAGTGAAAATGGCATACTCCCAAAACTGTTATACAGTTTTAATGCAATCCCAATCAAAATATCTTTAGCATACCCTACAGATCTAGAGAAAACATTCCTAAAATTTATTTGGAAACGGAAGTGACATAGAATAGCAAAGGCAATCCTCAGCAACAAAGGCAAGGCAGGAGGCATCACAACCCCTCACCTGAAATTATACTACAAACTTACTGTGATAGTATCAGCGTGGTACTGGCAAAAAAAAAAAAAAAAAAAAGATTTGAGGATCAGTGGAACAGATTAGAAGATGCAGACACAACTACAAAGTCATTCAGCCACCTTATCTTTGACAAAGGGGCCAAACATGTTCACTGGAAGAAAGACAGCCTCTTCAATAAATGGTGCTGGAAAAACTGGCTTTCCACATGCCAAAGACTGAAACTAGACACATATCTATCACTGTGCACTAAAATAAAGTCAAAATGCATCAAAGATCTAAATATTAAAATACAAACACTAAATCTACTGAAAGAAAAGATAGGTAGAAATCTTGAAGACGTACAGGTAGGAAAAGAGTTAACGAACAAAACCCAAACTGCACGAGAAGTACTTCAAAGAATCGACAACTGGGATCTCATCTTGTGCAAAGATTTTGCATGAAAGAAATCACCAACAGACTGACAAGACAATCCACAGAACGGGAACAAAATTTAGTTGACTGTCCCTCAGAGAAAGGGCTTCTATCTAGAACACATAAAGAATTTTAAAAAAAATCAGTCCCCCCATATTCAAAGACCTAATCCAAAATGGCATCTGAGATGAATATGCACTTCTCAGATAAAGAAATACAAATATCAGGTAAGTATAAGAAAAACTGCTCACATCACTAGTCATTAGAGAAATGCAAATTAAAACAACACTGAGATTCCATCTCACTCCAGAAAGAATGGCTATCATCGAGAAATCAACGAATAACAAATTCTGGTGGAGCTGTGGGGAAAAAGAAACCCTTCACTGTTGGTGGAAGTGTAGACTGCTACAACCATCATGGAAATCAGCATGGAGATTCCTCAAAGAACTAGCACTAGAGGTCCCATTTGACCCAGCTATTCTCCTTCTGGGCATCTTCCCAAAAAATTAAAAGCATCATACCACAGTGATATATGCACACACATATATAACAGTACAATTTGTAATACCTACATCTTGGAAACAGCACAAATGCCCATTAACCACTGAACGGATAAAAAGATGTGGTATTTTTATACAATGGAATAGTATTCAGGTATAAAGAAGGACAAATGCAATGCTTTTATAGGTAAATGGATGCAATCTGAGACCATACTCATGAGTGAAATAAATCATACTTGCATATAAATGTCGTATTGTCTCCCTTGTGTAAAAACTGAAAGAGTAAACAAGACCCAAACGATATTGGGAACGTGAAAGGGGAAAAAACTGCTCAAAAAGGAAAGAGCAACTAGGATGGGGGGGAGGGAAAAAGATTTTGTGTGTGTGTGTATATGTGTGTGTATGGTAGATAATTATACTACTAATCTCTGTTAGTTCATCAAAAACAGTTTTGTGTTTTCATTGTTTGATCATTTTTTCATGCCTATATCTTATAATCTGAGCAACTACTTTGAAGATAAGAATGCACAATATATTAACCATTGTTAATCTCTTATTATGTTGATTTGAAATTTCGTATCATTATTTTTATTCTTTTTTGTTTAAAAAAAACTGTTAATTATGAAAAAGTGAGAGAGGTTACACAGGGCAAAGAGAAAAATCCAGCTATCTTCATAGTCAATTAATAGAAACTTTCTGTAAATACACAAATCTGGATCCATCTTCCAAGGAGGGATAGACTCTCCTAGGACAGCATTTCATTAGTCGATCAACCTCAGATACTTGGTGCAAATTATAAAAATTTCAGATGGGACTCCAGACCACTATAACAGAGTCTTTCCTGGTATTCAACAAAGGGACTTGGAGGAAGGTAAAAGGGAAAAGAACCAAGAAAATAGCAGGCCAAAATCATAGCTGTCACAACTGGCAATGCTCTAAGCACACCCAAGTCATCCAAGGGAAAACCCAGGGCCAATCAGGGAAAGAGTTACTGTTTTGAATGCAAGGAAATGATTGTGGAGCATGCAACTCTACTAGGCCACCACCCAGGCCCTGCCCTGTGTGTCAGGTAGCTGTTATGCCTGATTCATGACACTGTAATTAACTGTCCCCACTCCCAGAGAGGGACTAGGCGAGCCAAAACACTCACCTCAAACTCTGATGAAGAGGACGGAAGGGGTCCAGGGCAAACTGCAGTGCAGCTGTCCACAAACATTTCTGTCTCTTACAAGGAACCCTGGGTGGCCCTGCATGGCACAAGTAAGCACGTGGAATTCCTTTGGGATACAAGAGAGACTTACTCTGCTTTAACTTCCTTCTCTCTCACTACCTTGGGATGTTGGATATTCAATTATTCAATGATGGAAATCAGTCAAAATAAGAAAAATTTACATGGAAAGATATCTAACTTAAATACAGAAGAAAAAGACACAAATATACTTCAAACCTGTTTCTTTAATGAAAGGTAAAACCAAATAATTGTCAACTGTTACTAGTAAGTTAATACATTCCCCTTATTTTTAAAAATATTGAAACAGACCAAATAAATCCAAATTCCTCTCTCCCAATCCTGGTTCCCCTTCATTCATCCCAGTGATAATCTCTGTTTTGTGTTGGGACCCTTCTGGTCCATTTCTTAGGCACTAATAAGGAAATATAAAATGGAAATATGCACTGTTGTTGTGTGTGCAACTCTGTGCACCTGAATGTGTGTGTGTGCACTTGCTCATATACATTTCCCTAATTGGTATGACATACACTTTTTTCTCTAATACACTTTTTCACTCAACCATGTATTTGTTTATATATCTGTACTGGTATGGATGACGCTCATCTTTTACATCTATTGCTCACCGTCAATTGTTCATTCCTTCACAGATGGAGAGTGAGGTTGTTTGTGTTTTCTAGGTTTTGTTTTTTGCTTTTTTTTTTTTTTTTTTTTTTTTTTTTTTTTTTTTTTTTTGCAATACAGCAAACAACATTCTAGTGTAAGCCTCCCGCACACAGGTAAGACAATAAAGACACAAATTGCTTCCCTGTGTTCTTTGTTTTCAGGAGATACTTTTGGCTTCTGAATTTGGCTTTCCCATTTGTATTCCCGAAGCTGTGTTTTTTTCCTTCTTGCACAACATTTACTTTTAAATTACAGAGGAGTTTTGCTGACTCAGTGCAAAAGGACACTATCTCATTACTATTCTAATTTGTTTATACTTGATTACTAATTCAGTCATGTCCTGCTCAGCACATGCCAGTGTGACCTCTACCTGAATCCTCCACCCAAACCTTTCTTGTGATCATCACCAACATCATCCCTGCCTGTTGCCTAACCCAGCGGACACTCCGTCATCATCATCTTAGTCAGCATCGGACACACCCCGCCCCTCTCCTGGTGTCTTACACTCGCGTGCCAGGAGTTCTGCAACAAGTCACGTTTGGGTTTTCCCCAACCTCACCGGATTTTTCTCCTCATTTCCGTTTACTGGTTCCTCCTCGTGTGACTTCTAAAGGTCAAATTTACTCAGGAATCACCCAAGAATTCTCTTCTCTTTTTTTTATTTTATTTTTATTTTTATTTTTATTTATTTATTTTTTTTGGTACCAGCAATCGAACTCAGGGCCTCACGCTTGCCAGGCAGACGCTGTATCACTGAGCTATATCCCCGGCCCCTCTTCCCTCCTATACTACCTGGGATGATACTACTTGTCCTCATGAATTTAAATTCTGGGTATAATTTGACCAATTCATATCTGGCCTAAAGCTCTCCTCTTAGCTCCGTATTTGGAGTACAAATTTGAACTGTCTCAGAGCTTATGAATTGATTAAATTGTAAAGTAGAACCCTTAATCCTGCCCCCAACTTCCCTATTCCCACTCCCAGTCTTCTCTATCAGTTTCTCAAGACTGAAACTTAGGGGTCATCCTCGATGACCTCCAAAATCATCTCAAATCTACCCATCTCTCTTCAGCTTCCCAGACATCCACTACCGAATGCCAGGCAACTCCTGTAACTCACTCGCCTTGTGGATCAGCTCCTGACTGGTCCCCTCAATCGGTAAAAGCATGCATTCTGCTCTACTCCTTTGTGATTTCTAATGTGCTGAAGTCCAACTTCACATGAGGAGGCCCAGAGCTCTGCAGAACTGCCGGTGACTGGGTGTGACTGCCATTCACATGGTTAATTCTGTGCTTTGTTCATTTATAGAAAGAATCCACATTCGCAACATTAGCTTTATAAGTAATGAATTTGTCAATAAACAAAAGATTAGTCTTTGTTGTAATTCTCAATCAGTGTGTAACTCAAGTAGAGGAGAGGAACACTGTGATGCCTCTCCTGAGACTAATGATGAACATGGAAAAATCCAACTATTGATCCATTGTCAGTGCCACTGGTGTCAGAGGATGCTTCCCACTCCAGACTGGCCAACAGTGAGAAATAACTAATAGTCGTATTGGTGAAAGAGGTTGACATATCAGTTAGGGCAGCAATACATCTCATTCATTCATTTAACATGTCATAATACACCCTTGTGTTTACCATCAGGACCCAAATCTGAGGAACTCATGCCTGATTATCACCTTGTCTTAAAAATACCAGGAGCAAGTCTGCAGTCCAACAAAGTCAGACTTACTGCAATAAGGGAGTCTGAAATCAGGGAACAGTGGCCCATCTCACTGAATGCTTATCTAAAATTTAAGTGAAGCAATATTTTGATACACTCAAAGCAAATAGACTCTGTAAAAAGGGGTCTATATCACATCAGAAATGTGAGATGGCTCCATGGTCTGTGCCCTGAAAGTACAAACTTATGAGAGGCATATGTAATCAGAGTTGTCCCCTGAACCCTAGCCAAAGTAACCCCATCTCGCAGTGGGGCCCCCCCAGGTGCTGAGGCTGTGCGTCAGGCTGCAGCACAGTAAAGCCATCCACCACTGCAGCTGGATGGTGCTTACGGAGACAGGAAGTTTCCTGATAAGGAAGGAATGAGAGTGGAGTACAGAGTTTTTCTCCCAAACTGCTGGCTGTCCAATATGAGTTCGTGTCCTCTAAAGCTGAAGAATGAATTTTAGGAACAATGGAGGTTAAGAGCAGAACATATTTATTGAGAGAAAGAAAGCTTCTGTCAGAGACAGAAGGGGTCCCGAGTAGGTTGCCAAAGTCCCCATCTTTTCTAGGGATTTTATAGAACAAAACCACAAGGTTAGGTGGGTGCAAAGTGGGAACTCACAAGTTGGGTATGAGGTGGTACAGATTTATGGTCAACCAATAAGATTGGTAGCTCAGGTAAAATTGATTAAATCGGGAAAAAATGGAGAAGCGAGTCATGTAGCAAGAGGGCATGCCTAAAGAACAGTGACTCTTCTTGTAGGTTGGGATGGTGACTGCTGGCTTCCTCAGGGTGATAGAGACCTATTTAGAATACAAATTCCTGATGCTTATCCTTAGGAAATATGTGGATGCATTTGATTTATCTTTTGTCTTTTGGTCTGGCCCACAGTGGAAGTGTCTGTCTCCCCCACAGTTGAGTGAGGTTGTGAGTTCAATCCCCGGTGCTGCAAAAAAAAAAAAAAAAAAAAAAAAAAAAAAAAAAAAAAAAAAAAAAAAAAAAAAAAAAAAAAAAAAAAAAAAAAAAAAAAAAAAAAAAAAAAAAAAAAAAAAAAAAAAAAAAAAAAAAAAAAAAAAAAAAAAAAAAAAAAAAAAGTTAAAACAGAAACACTAAATCTGCTGGAAGACAAAGTAGGCAGAAATCTTGAAGATAAAGGGGTAGGCAGAGAATTCATGAACAAAAATCAAACTGCATGGGAAATACTTCCCAGAATCAATAACTAGGATCTCATCTTATTAAAAAGTTTTTGCATGTCAAAGGAAATCTCCAACAGAGTGAAAAGAAAACCCACAAATTGGGAAAAAATCTTAGTCAACTGTCCCTCAGACAAAGGACTTCTATCTAAAACATATAAAGAATTAAAGAAAATCAGACACCTGAAATTCAAAGACCCAATCCAAAAATGGGCATCTGAGATGAATATACACTTAAAGGCCAATAAATAAATGAAAAAATATTCAGTATTTTGGTCATTAGGGAAATTCAAATTAAAACAACACTGAGATTCCATCTCACCCCAGAAAGAATGACCAGGATCAAGACATTTCTTTTATGTCTTTCCAAGAAACATATACAACAGCATAGAATGTGGTGTCCAAAATTTCTTTATCTGAAGATCTGTGCCCAGGCTGGAAATTAAAGCTGTTTCTCCATGATAAAGTGTTTATAATCCCCAGGCAAAATTTGGAATGAATATTTCATTCTTGCTGTTTTAATTCAAATGGTCCAATTTCAGACTGACCATCGTTTTAAGGAATAAAATATTGGTGAATAAGAAAGTAGCTGTCATTCAAAGAAGGGGGATATTATAATTTACAGCTGTAAGTTTACAGCTTTTCTTGGGAAAAGAAATAGCTTCCTTTTTCTTTGTAATTAGCTTTATCTGTGCCTTGTTATTCTGGTCTCATGAATGGCCTGTGAGTTTTCACTTTTTTGGTATCTTTGAACCTTCCCCAGCCTGTACCTGCTATGAGGAGCAAAGACTACATTCCCACCAACTCACTGTTCAGTGTGAAGTAGCTGTCCCTTTGAGTCTGACACAGGTAAAGACCCCTATCCATGGTCAGGACTAGCGCAAAGTGAGCTTGGGCTCAGCAGACAGCGGCTTTTCAACATAAGCAGGTCTCAGTCATGAAGAAACCAGTGTCAGTCAGGTTCTCCATGTTCCTATGAAGACCCCAGTACTCTGACTGGCACAGACAGGGTCTCTAGCATCTGAGCAAAGAAGCACGTGAATTTCCTCTCCAGAAAGTTGCTTCCTGGTGAGGCTTTGGGTAGGAGAAGTGATAGCTGTAGCTCAGGTCAGATTGCTTAGAGTTACCCCAGGAAAGGAAGTGAGGGAATTCCCCAGAGTGGAAAAGAAATGGGATGTCAGAAACATTTGGTGGGCTCCTTCCAGGTCAAGTGCCTTGGGGTTGTCTCATCAGAACGTGGGAGCTCCCCTGGGGTCAGAGAACACATTTCCTAGTGCTGAACAAAGG
Organism: Dasyprocta punctata; assembly: GCA_004363535.1. Classification (NCBI taxonomy): domain Eukaryota; kingdom Metazoa; phylum Chordata; class Mammalia; order Rodentia; family Dasyproctidae; genus Dasyprocta; species Dasyprocta punctata. The sequence continues at coordinate 14,649 of RJWM01012540.1, read as the reverse complement.
AGTTCTGGTAAAAGTGATTCCTCCCAGCAAACCCCAGCTCCTTGTCACCCAGAGAGGCCACAGCATGAGCATCCTAGACTTTGAAGAAGCACTCAGTTCCCTCTTTTGAGACTAGGATGAAATGCATCTTCTTCAAGGCTGAAGCTCCAGCTTCTGTCTTTCCCAGAGCTCTTTTCTCAATTTCCCTGCCTAGAAATGAAGGGAGTTCCGTGGGAGGTGGTTATAGACTTCAGGGTTCATCCTCAGCAGCTGAGAGTTCAAACTTTGATTCTGACACCTTCTACATACAAGGATTCGGTTGACTTTCATTATACAGTACATGACCACAAGCCTTAAAATTCCCTTCATTAAAATGTAGATATTGTCAGATAGGGTGCTGGGTTTATGGAGTGCAATATACTCAGTTTATTATCTACTCATCAAAAAAAGCTCATGAGCCAGCTCATGCTCTCTCTCTCTCTCTCACTCTCTCTCTCTCTCTCTCTCGCTCTCTCTCTCGCTCTCGCTCTCTCACCCTTTCTCTCTCCCTCCCTCTCTGTCTCTCCTCCCCCTTTCTTTCTCTCTTTCTCCCCCCCCAATCCTTTACATCTCCATATTCTCCTGCTTTTTTTTTAATGGCTACTAAGTCATCTACCAGGTCCTGGATCATCCTGGGTCCCCTCATCCTAAACATCTTTTTCCTCTTTAGATACCATGCCAGAGAGCCAAGTTGCAGATACCAGAATATATATTTGATTACAATAAATGGCTCAATGGCTCACTATATATTTGATTATAATAAATGGCTCAATAAATGGCTCATAATTCAAAAGCTCAACAAATGCACAAATACCACCAAAATGCTCCTAAAACTTTGTTACAACTTTTTCGTATTAAAACACTACTTAGTGGCACAAGTGCCTGCCTGGAAAGCATGATGTCATGAGCTCAATTCTTGGTACCAAAAAAAAAAAACACTACTTACTTAACAGTAATGAACTCATTATCAGATACATTTTTGTGTAGACTACAATGCTGTAAAGTATATCAGACAGAGATAATCAGGAAAGGAAAAAGCAAAATAAATATAAGCAACAAAGAATAGATATAAGTAACTAGGAACACATAAAAAATGTCATGCTTAACTTTGCATAAGAAACAATAATAAATGTGAGTGTGAATGGGCTAAAGGTTAATGAAAAAACAAAACTAATATTAATTTGTTAAACTCCCTCAACAAGATGCAGATAGACAGACAGACAGACACATACACACACACACACACACACACACACTCACACACAGAGACTTGTTTATCTATGTGCTAATCAATAAGGCAGAAAGTCTCCAAGTTCAAGCCCAGATGAGGGCATTTAACAACTTAGTGAATTCCTATCTTGAAATTAAAACATTAAAAACCCAAAATACTAATAAAAGCAAAATAAAAGGTAGATGATAGGAAGTGGAGAGAGAGCTGTTTCTCAAATGCAGCACACAAAGGGGGAGGGGATCAAAAGATGGAGGGAGAAGGGGGAAGGGAAGAGAAGAAGATGAAAAAAAGAGTCGAGATGTGTTCTGTACATGTACCAACTCCGCACAAGGGATGTAACCAATATGTACTGTACATGTGTACTAATAAAGATAAGTAAGTAGGTGCAATAAATAAAAAATAAGAAAGAGAAGGAAAAATAATTCAAAAGGTTGAAAATGTAGAAATTGATAAACATACATGCCAGGCAATTGTTAACCTACAAAAAAAGCAGACTACATTATGATGTTTCATTCACTCTGAGATATCACTGATTATAAGACACATTTATTTCATATGTTGCTCAAAAAGAGAAAACACAAAACTCTGATATGACATTTTCTTAGAATTGTATACTTATGGAAAGAGTTCTTTTAAATATAGATTTTTATGATCAAGTAACTTTTTTCATTAACAAAAAAGGTACAGATGAGGTTAATTAAGGTATCCCTGAAACTTCTTCACATTTTGAGTCTGACTGTGCTTAATTACTTCTGACTCACAGTTGTGAATGTTTGCTTCCCTGTCATATCTTCTCTGGCCATCAGACACCGGTGATACAGTATTTCTTAATGAGCTCCCCACCCTTGGTCTCCACACTGCGGCCTCCATCCAGTAAGTGTTGATGATATGTTTTTGTTACCCTTGCAAGATGCAAGGGTCAATGAAAGGTTTATAAAAACCCATCAGGATCATAGTCCTTCATCATCAAACAGTTTTTTGAATGATTGACCAGATGAAACATTAAAAGGGAAACAGTTGCCCAAACATGTATTTGCACATGGTTGGGTGATGAATCCATGCCATGACTACCTCCAGGCTGACAGTATTGTGAAATACCAACCACTATAGTAAGGTGTACCCCAATTTCAAAGATGTTAAAATATGAGAAACAAATGATGCTCTAAGTGATGGGATAATGGTACACACGGCCAACAATAAACTTAAGGAAAACATCAATAATGGCTCAAAGATCAAAATGTTTTTGGAATAAAAGGCATAGACCAACAAGAAGATATGACAGACATCAACCACAGATATTGTCTTGGTTATTTTCACTCATTGCTGAGACAAAATACCTGACACCCAAAATTAGGGAAGGAAAGGTTTATTTAGCTTACAGTTTTTGGAGGTTTCAGTCCATAGTCAGCTGGCTCCAAGGCAGGGTAGCATGGCACTGAGGAAGCAGCCGAGCAAAAGCAGCCAGAGTAAAAGCGGGCAAGAGCAAGCCTCTTCTCCTCCCTTATATTGTACACAGGACCTCCCCCCACCCCAGAGTGGGTGTAGCATTCACAAATCTCCTTGCCTTCCTTCGTACAGGATGAGGATATTTACAAAGTAAGAACCCTGGCTCCCTGCTGAGTCTCTCAGTTAAACTTCTGACCTTCTCAAATTGACAGGATGAACAGGTAACTGCTTGTGCTCTTCACCCCAGAATGTAGAGCTGCTGCCTTACTTAATTAAGCTTCTAGACTTCTCAAGTTGACACAATGTATAAACCATAACAGGTATCAAAAAAAGGAAAAACCATAGAGTCCAAGCTAGTTTTAAAAAACAGTGTAAAAGTAATAGAATGCTTCCATTAAAAATACAGTCATAAACTAGGCATGGTGGCACACATCTATAGTCCCAACTACTCAAGAGGCCAAGGACAGAAGAGTCCTTGAGCTCAATAGGGTTTTTTACTTTAATATTTTTCAAATTTTATTACAAATGTTACTAGTACATGTTTGTAGCATGTAATGGTTACATTTACTGTAGGGAGTTTGCACAGGTACATAACACACCTTAATGCTTTTGTCCCCTTGCATCCATTCTTGCCTGTTCCCTACAACTCTTGTTCCCCTTCCCATTTAGAGAAGTTGTTTCTATTTTTTTATTGGACTCAGTAGTTTGAGATGAGTCTAGGCAACATATCAAGACCCAAGATATAAAATAAACAACAATAACAAAAATGCAGTCATAATCCAGGCAGGGTGGCACGACCTGAATTTCAGCACTCTGGGAGGCTTAGAGCCCAAGATGGAATTTATGGGTCATATGGTAGTTCTAGTTTTAACTTTTGCAGTAGCCTCCGTACTGTTTTCCATAGTAAATGTATCTTTTTTATTCCTCCACACAGTCCACCAGAGTCACAGTTCCTCCACATCCTTACCGACATTTGTTTTTCGGTTTTTTTTTTAAATATAACAACTATTCTAACAGGTATGAGTTATGTATCACTGCAGCTTTGATTTAAATTTTTCTGATTATTAATAAATATTACACATATTTAAAATATCTGTTGTCCATTTGTATGCCTTTTTTTGGAGAAATATCTGTTCAAAAGTCCTTTGTCAAGGAAGGGAAAAGAAAAAAATGTATTTATACACAAGGTAGTTAAAATAGTTATACAGCTAATTTCTCTTAGATTATTGAAAAGAAAAGTTTGTGCTAATATAGTTTGGACGAGATATCATGCCTATATCTTGTATTCTGAAAACTACTTCGAAGACAATAACACACAGTGTATTAATTATTGGAACTTTCTTACTAACCTGTTCTGAAAGCGTTTTATTGTCATTTTATTCTTAATTTTTTCTCTTTAAAATAAAAACGTTCTTTACCCATTTTTAATTCATTTATTTGGGGTTTTTTGTTATTGAGTTGTAACCTTCTTATGTATTTTGGAGAGTAACTTGCTACCAGGTATACGTTTTGCAAATACTTCCTCTTAATTCTGTAGATTTCCTTCTTACTTTTGAGTCCATTGCTGTGCAGAAAATTTTCACTTTGATTATAATCCCACTAGTCTATCTTTGCTTTCGTTCCTTATACTTTCAGTTTCAGGTCCAAGAAATCTTGCTTAAACCAATGTCATAAAAAATTTCCCGTGTTTTCATCTAGCAGTTTTACAGTTTCAGATCTTACGTTAAAACTTTAGTCTCTTCAGCTTTCCCATGTTCACTGCAGCATTAAGCACAATAGTCATGTTAAGGAAACAACTTTAATCCCCACTGATGGGTAAAGAGATGAGGAGAATGTGATAATTACAGACAATTTAATTTTATTAAGCCTAAAAATGAAGACAATCTTGCCATTTGGGGATAACATGGTTGAACCTGGAGGATACTGTGCTAAGTGAAATAGGACAATCACAGAAGGACAAACACTATGTGATTTCCACGTAGAGGTAAAGTATCTGCACCAGTCAAATAGATAGAAACTGAAAGTAGATTGTTACTTGCTAGAGGGAAAGAGAAACAATGAGTTGCTTTCTGGAGCAACTGGAAAGTACTGAAAATCTGCAGTGAAACTGTTTCCCTACACTTAACAATACTATATTGTGTACTTAAAAATTTGTTATGCAGATAAATCTCATATCGAATGTTCTTACCATAATTTTAAAATTATCCCAAGGGGTACTAAGAGAAAATGTCTTGCATTTTGAGCATTTATTAGAAAAACAAAAAACAAGGAAATTAAGTACCACAAAAAGGTTGAACTGCATCTTCTAGAAAAAGGAACGTCTGGGCATTGTCAAAAGTGACCAGGTTTCTCCACAGCTTTGCATGTTGGAGACCATCTACTTCAGTTGGTTCAAAAGTATCTCATCTTCTGCCCATTAACCCAGTGTAATTATTAAGGGAGCCCTTTTAAACCACTAAGTATTTCAGTCACCCATGGCACTAGGGAAATCACCAGCACCAGGAAAGGTGGAAGTGAAACAAGCCTGCCCTTTTGTAGGAACCATGAGAAATGAAAAACTCAGGTACCACTGTGTCAAATGTCACAAATGTCATCTCTGACAGCAATGCCATCTCTCAAATGCTGAACACTAGAAGGTGCCATGGCGAGATGAGGAGGTTGGGCCATGCCAGTGGGGTCCTGAAAATCCTAAGTGTGTTTTAGAAAACAATATCGCCACATCTTTCTCCAAAGCTTGGAGACAAGTAAAAATATGATGAAAAGTAAAAAAATCACAATAAGACTATACAGATTATTTTATAAATCACCATATTGCAAAGAATAAACTGATTTTTTGTAAGGAAAAAAATTATATTTAGAAAGGACAAGCTTTCAAAATGAATATGCTCTTGATGAGTGAGAGCCATTTTACTGCCAGATGGCTTGGTATTCAATGGTTCCAGGCTCTTGCTATCCTGCCCAGTAAATTGGCTGGGAAAGTTGATAAATGTGAAAATACAACTTTCATTTAAAGTAAAAGAAAAAAAAGGAAAAAGTGAAGAAAAAAAAGAAGTGCAAGAAGAGACATATCCTGTATTGCAAGATGGGCCACTGTGGAAGCAAGAAGACAGTAGTGCCCCTGAAGTTAATTATCGCTGTCTTGTATATATTTTCAGATCCAGTCCATCTGAAGTTGCTCTGCACATTTGGACAGCTTCCCATGACTGACAAGTTACATTCTGCAGTTTTAACCTCCATTTCAGTTCTTTGTAACTGACAGGTTATATCCTGCTTTCCAGTCAGCCTGTCATGCCCTAAAGTCCTGACTCACGATCAGCTTTCAGTTTGTGAAGTTACATGAAAAATTCACAGGAATTTTATCTGAGTGAGGTAAAGGAGTTTCTAGTTGGCCACGCATCTCCACCTGTACAATGAAATGTAGAGAACAGTTTCTATAAACAGAGCCCTCTTTGTGACCACCCATCCCAGTATTTAGGCTTGACTGAACCTGGAGTAAGAAGATACACACTCCCCATCAATCTCACTGGTTGCTCCAAAGGATAAGAAATGTCACGGGAGCCTCCTTTCCAAACTATAAAGCTCTTTATAAGTACAAGAAATCAATATGATGACCATGACATTCCATTAAAGTCATTCCAGTCACAACAGGGAAACTGAAATGAAAAAAAAATTATTCCACAAATTATCTCTGTCTGAGATCCAGTAGCAATGCTTTGGATGAAGGCTTCATAAACATCAGCAGTCATTATCCAAGCCACCATGAGAATACAGTCCAAGAAGAGCTCAGTTTTCTTTTTTGGTCTTTCTTTTTTCTTATAACTTCTGTATTTGCTTCTTCTAGCCAGGGTCCAAAAAGCCTTGATTCAACACCACAGAGCAGCATATCTGAAAATTCAGAGATGTGAACTTAAGAGTCACCATCCCATTTCTTAATTGACATATTACTAGTAAGTACATTAAATAAAGTTTTCTTATTGTTTGTGGAAGTGTACAATAGTTCAGCTATGTGGCCATGCCAAAGACCTTCAGTTTTCCATGGCCATTTTTCATGTACCCTGGACTAGCACTTAAGTCACTTCATGGATATGTTGGGCTGGGGATATAGTTCAGTGACATAAGCACCTGCCTGGCAAATGCAAGGTCCTGAGTTCAATTCCCGGTACCAAAAATAAATAGATAAGTATTTTGAGGAGCAGCAAGATATCTTTGGGCAGAAAGCCCAACAAGAATTTTTCCATTCCTTATATAGTTTAAGATTCTTCTGCTTATTCTCCATTTAACCTGATTTCTAGTTCTGAAAAACTGAACACAATTGTAGAAATTCTGCCTTCTCTGGTGGGTTGGGTCTTTATGACAATGAAATTACATCCAAAGCACTTTGGAAGCTAGAATTGAGAAAGCCAAGGCGGTATTAATATTCTCTGCATGGGGAGCAACCCCCAACTCTACTGACCTTAGTTCAGTGTAGTCAACACAAATTCAGTGACATGGGTTTTCCCCACTTCTTGGGTTATAAAGACTGGAGATTCGCCTGTGGAGCCAGCAGCAATGAACCAGCCAGGGAAGGCCACAGACTCGAAGGTTGAGGTGTTGCCAACTTCGTTGTGATAAAAGAGAAAGGGCTTCTCAGGCTGCGGATGGTGGTAAAGATCATTTATGTTCCTTTTCTGAAGGGCGAGAAGGAGAACCCAGGGAGAAATATAACCATGAGAACTGTTTGACATTCTTTGCACTTTGGTATTTCATGTCTAAGCTTGTATTTATCATTCTCTAGAGCAGACGTAGAGACCTCCACTTCATACCATAGCATTAAGAATCAGACACCCCAAATGCTGCTACATGTGATAAAAGTATGGTGAGAAGCTCAAGTCACACATTTTAGGGATCCTTAACATGAGGAAGAAGATGTTGTTGACATCTTCTGAGACTATAAAGTACCACTTTTGCCATGATGTATTTACTGATAAATGACACCCAAAGAATATTGAATTCGGAATGAAAAAGTAATTATTTTACGTAGGGTTTCACCACAGCACTACTGGCAGTTTGGGCAAGATAATTCTTTGTTGTCAGGGGCTTTGCTGTGCATTACAGACTGTTTAACAGCATTCCTCCCCTCTAGAGGAAAGTAGCACACTCCATCCCCAGTGTAAAAATCAAAAAGAAAAGATTTTGAAAAATGTCCAGGAAGCAAAGTCATCCCTAGTCGAAAACTGTTTGTTTCATATCTTATCATCATATTTAGTGTCTGCCTATGCTTATATATTGAAAAAGTAAAAAAGAACTCCCATTATATCCAGATGCCTTGTTTAATTGTCTTGCTGTAACATATAGTATTTAAATTCTTTTAATAATGGAAAAATCACAACTATTAAAACATTTGTTGCAAAGATTTATTGTTGTTCACTTAAAATTGCAAACTATTCTTTGCCAAGAAGGTAGTTTAATAAACTCATCCACTGCTAAAATTATCCTTGTTGGTTTGGTTTTCCTGTGTGTTTGAGTGTATGTGCATGAGTGTGTATGTGTGTGTGTGTGTGTTCTATTGCAATTAAGGACAAATATAAAAACTTTCCCCTTTGCCAACTCCTTTTTGTAAAATGAAATGCAAAATTACTGTTGGAAGCAAACTTCTAAATGTCCTCTACTTTTTTTTATTCACAATATATGTAATCCAAAGAGATTTTTTAAAAAGATAAATATGCATAAGGCTAATGCACAGACTGTCTTTTAAAAGATTCTAAAGTCAGACGTTCCACAAAATGGCACCTTGTAAAACAAAGAGACTTCTCTCTCCCAGTCTGGCAGAAGAAGACCATTTTTCTCCATACTCACATTAAGCTGCAGCACAGGCTGCTCCCCAACTTTAGTGCAGAACAAGCTACATTGTGGCTCCTTCAGTCCCAGGTACATGGGACTCCCTCTGCCCTTCTCAAGGGTCTCCAGTTGTTGGCAGGGATACAGATCAACAGTGACTAGGAACGTAATGCAGAAAGTGGCCTTCAGATTATGTTTCGACATGGCATCTCTGAACCACAGTTTTAAGAGCAACAGAGAGAAGAACCCACTAACTGATGCTTACAAAGTGGTCACCCCTCTACTCACCACCCAGCACTGAGATTCAGCCCATCTTTGGTGAACTCCTTCCATCAGAAAAGTCAGCCTCTTGTGGATCAAAAATCCAGTATTTCCAAAGATCCCATTCTTTAGAAGTTTTACCGAAAAAGTCTTCCACCCTTTCCCACAGCTAATTCTTTGGTCTCCCTGGAGTCATCTCTCTTCTCTCTGACTCATTCCAATAGTCACAGGCAGTTCTCTGACACCCTGTATTAATAATTGCCCATGCAATGCTCTTCTCTCTAGTCAGGCCCAGTTAACACACCTACTGTGAAATGGAAGACCAACCCCAGGACACACAATGGCACTGCCCAAAGGGACTGCCTGCCACCTGCCTTGGCCCATTGTGGCTCCTCACCTGGAACCACATTCCCCTTCTTTGGGACCATTGTGAGGGTCTCGCCCTGAAGGACCCACACGCGATGATCAAGATCCTGAATGTGCCTCTGGAAAGGCATTGCCATGGTTAATTCTGTAGAGAAAGTCAAAATAAAAATACGTAAAGACAAAGGCACAGAACGCACCCCACCACTTCCTATCCTTTGCCCTTCCATGAGCATCTTTACCTCTGGACATTATGCTGGTGTTGTTTCAGAGCTTCCCAGAACTGAAGTTATTTATGTATGAATTGACCCCAGGAGAGCTCTAAGCCACAGTCTGACCCTGAGTCAGAGAGACCAGACCCACAGTGACCCCAATTGAAATCTGCACTTCCAGCTTATTGGACCCAATTGGCCTCTCAGCAGAAAATATTGCACCTATGATTCCTGTTCAGGCCTAGAACCACAGTCCTAAGAGCACAGGGAGCCCTGAGTCCAGAGATCCAGAGGCAAGAGAAGATCAGAGGTCACCAGGATTCCAGCTACAAGCTGCAACCTGTTATGGAGGACCCAAGTCCCTACTATTATTAGGAACTATGGCTTCTACTACACTCAGGCATTCTGACAGGTTCTACCAAGGTCTGTGTCTTTTATTCACACGGAGAAGGAAGGAAGTTCTGCCTCATTCAGGAAAATCTGTCCAGCAGCCTGGGTAATTGCCAGTTCCTGCTGCTAGAGGATTCACTGAGTACTTATATGAATAATTGTCAATTACATCAAGTTGTGGTCCATACACCCTTAAAAAGAAGGGCATGCTAAGCCTGTAAGAACAATAACCAGGAAGTACAGTTACAGGTATTGCCTTGGAGGAAGGAAACATTATGGGAGTGTCCCAGAGCCAATGACTGTTTTCTGATGATGTAAAATGGCACACTCAGATGTTATGGCTAACAGTAGAAGTCTCAAGCAAGGATGACTGATGAGGGGGCTAGTGTTTCAGGACCTGTGTAGCTTCAAACTACTCCTGTCCACCATCACCATATTGTCTGCTGATCTCAGACCAGGAAAAGGCTGACCACTGGGGAACCTCCTGAGTTTCTCAGAGCTACCACACATGCAGGACTGCCATGAAAGATCGTCACCCAGGGCAAGGCCAGTTCCTGAATACACTGCCACTCTCCACGAGTAGACACTACGCCACCATCTTATATAGGAAGGGAGCCAGATACCTGGTTCTTTGAGGTTTCAGTGCCTGCCATTAGTGTTTCCATGAAGTGAAGTTGAGGCAATGCTGATGATGCCGTTTCCTGCACTTTTGGGTACCTAAGTTCACAGCCTCTATGTCAGATCCCAACATCTTTCAGCTTCACACCTCAAGAGCTTGCATCTCAGAGACAAATTCTACCAAAGGGTAAATGGACTGATGGAACCATTCTGGTAGGTAAATATTCCAGCCTCCCTGTCTACTGGTAGAACAATACTAAGGCTTCTCACAGGGCCCACAGTGGGTCACAACCCCATGTGCCCATCAAGATAACTAGAATTCTCTTTATTGATTTCTTTAGATCATCTTATAAATAAGATCCCTGTGTCCAAACTAAGACAGTAGCTGAGTATTCAAAATCAAGAGACTTGTTTACGAAAGATGTGTGTTCAGAATTATGCTTTGCAACTTCCACAAGTTTGCACACCATCAATACTGAAAGTGTGATCTGTGACTGATGTACTGGTACCTCTAGAAGCTTGCCAGAAACGCAGAATTTCAGACCCTACCCCAGACTTATGAGAATCAAGATCCAAAACAAAGAAGCACCAAGATGCTATATGTTCTGTGTATGTAGCACACATCCATGCTCAGTAATGTAGCCACAGCAGCACGGAAAGAAAGAGGTCAGGGCTCAGGGTGTGCCTGGGGCTTGGGAGGTGTCAGCTCATGAGATCTGGACCCACCAGTGTCTTTCTCTGATCTCTGTGAACCCTGGAAAGAGCAGTCTCATCACTAAACAAACAAGAAGAAAAAATAACAGGAAGACTTTCCTGGAAATCTGTGACCATAGACTGGTCCTCACAAACATTTTTACCTCGAAGTACTCACAAAAAGAAGAAAAACAAAGCATGATAGCAAAAGCATACCCAAACAGCATAACAGAGAATTAGTACATTGGAAGATAAATAGAAGAAATTGTATAGAACTGAAGACAATTATTAAACATTAAAAGTAGCAAATACTTAAAAAAAAAAAGCATTTCCTTCAAAGGAACAAAAGACTGACAATTGATTTCTCGGTGATAACAGTGGAACCAGAAGACAGCAAAACTGCATCCCAAGATACTGGATTCTATACTCTACAAAATCTACTTCCAAGTTAAAGGCAAATCTAGATGCTCTCAAACTCAAATTCAAAGTTCATCATGAGTAGGGGTTTGCTTAATGGAATAATGCGGAATGTGTTTCAATCAGAGAATTCTTGATAGCAGAGAAGTACACATTTTTGGAGAAACAGTTCTTGGTGTGTTATTGGGCCCTATTGGAGGCAGAAAGCTCCAATATGAGGCACCAAATGGCCTACAACTCAGAACTGTCCATTACTATTTGATGTCTTCAAACCATCAAATCTCAAAGTCAGACATTCCCCCAAAGTAGTTCATTGTGAAGTAAGAGTGACACATCCATTACTGAGCCTATGTGGAATCAGAGGGAATGAGAAGGTAGCCCAGATCCCCATATCTCTCATGACAGTTGCACTAGTTAGTGCCCTTCCCTTAGTTTTATCCACAGTTGTATAGACCCATACAACCTGATGAATGAGGAGAAAAAGAGCCCAAGATTGGTTCACAGTTACTTCAATAAGGAGAAGTAAGCCAAAAATTAATGGCATATGCATCACAACCACGCTCGGGTCTTGGGATGCCTTGAAGGGCAAAAAAAGGGGAAATTTTTCAATGAACAGATTTATGAATACTGCCACTGATGATTCACTTTGTACAGAGATAAAAGTTGCCCAAGGGTAGAATGTATACAAAATCCTGGACTGTGCACAATAACCTGGCTGACTGGTCAGAACATTGAAAGAAAAGCAGATATGAAGTAAAGGCTTGTGAATGGATATATGGGAGTGAACACAGGTGTGAAGTTTGTATTTTGTGTTAATGCCCACTGGAACGTATCAACCAAAGAAGAGTCATTGAACAACCAAGCAAGCAGAATGACTGCTTGTTGATGTTAGTTTGTCTTGATCCTCCAGCACTCTAGAACTGGCATGATGGGCACACAAACACAGTGGCTATGGCAAGACAGGTGGAGGCTGTATACAAATTTAATAGACCCACTGGAGTCAGATGGAACTAAAACTTGTTCACCAAGATGACACAAATAAGGATAGACCCATTCCGTGTCTCTAACAAAAGTATTCTCAGTACCCAGTGTGGGGAGACTAGTTCTGAGACACAATGGTTACAATTAGATTCAGGATGACCCTTACAAAGCTGTTTCCATAAATCATGTACATCTTTAGAACCTAAACATGTTAGATAAAAGAAAATCCTTTAAATCGCTCTTTTATTCCTCTTTCTTTCTTCTTCCCTCACTCTCTTACTCCCAGAATTTTAGGATGCAAGTTCAGTTTGCTCATTCCATGGCTCCCTTTATGGGTGGCTGGGAACATATTCTAAAATATGCAAATTGAAGTGGTCACTCAGGTGATAGCTGATGCTATCCTGGGGACTAGATAGAGTCTATGCACTCAAACCTTAAAGGAATCCACTGGTTTTCTTTTGTTATTGTTCCCAAAAAGCAAACAACAGCACATCAAAATTCATCCCAGTCTTGTTCCTTCTCTCCAGCTACGAGGTTCTCATCTGTTGGCAAACTCTAATACTGTATCTTTTCTGATGTTAATTATCAGGGAGAAGTAGGGAGCTGAGGTATGGAGGGAGATTAATGAGAGCTTGGGGGCGCTCAGATTTATTACATCTTCAGTTACTCTTACAGTTACTGTTACTCTGCCGGGGTGAGTGAAGAAGGGTGGCACCCATCTTGTGTATCCAGCCTTTGTGTTGATGCTGATCAGAGAGGAAATTAAATCATCCCCAAATTACTGGATTGACAAAGGCCCAAATCTTGTCAGTCTCTCCTCTCCTGCTAGCAACACTGCACAAAGTGTGCACCCTGTAATTACAGGTGCTCCCTGTAATTTCTGCTGATGTACTAGGAAAAAAAAAAAGATAAAAGGTGACTCACTGACTTGACATGACAAGTCAGAGTGCAGCCACTTCCCTTTCCTCCCCAGCCTGCATACAAAGCTGTGCTGAGGAAGGCGAATGGGACAAACATTTTCTTCCACTGGGCCACATCTTAAAGCTGTGTGCCCTTGGGACTTTGTCATCAGACTCCCTGAATAGGACTCCATTTCAGCCTGTCATGGCTGTCCGTGATGCATCCATCATGACCTTCCTAGGTCTAATACTATCTGCTCTAGTCTACAACTTCTCATAGTACTCTTCTGGGGTCTTGCTGGGATGCTTTTCTCTTATCTGTTTGTTCCCTCTCTCTACCTTACTTAGTTTTGGTATTTTATAATGATTTTAATGTCATTTATCTCAGCAAAAAGTTAAGTACATATTTTTAACTCCAGGGAAAGGAACTGTCACCTCTGAAAGGATGGCCTCTTAAAATGAAGGCCACCTCAAACCAAAAGGCAACAAAGAGCCTTCCTAGGTATCTTGGATTTTGCAAAATTCAGATCCTCAGTTTTGGGCTCATAAGCTAAACTGCTCTTTGAGGCCATATAAGGGCCTGATTATGAGCTCCTAGATTGGGCAAGAAGATAGCAAGAGGATTTTCAAAAGCTGCCTGCTTCAGCTTTAGCAATTCCTGACTTAGATAATCCACTTGCTCTCTATATAGCTGAAAAACAGGACATATCACTGGGGAGTCCTTACTCAAAAACTGGGAGATATTCTTCAATCTGTGGCTTTCTTTTCTAAATGATTAGGCTCTTTGTCACTTAGATGGTCACTTACATGTTGTAGCTGCCACAGCACCCTTAACTATTAAGATTACTAAGTGAATGTTAGGACACCCACTAAAAGTCCAAACTCCCAATCAGGTCCAAAGCATTCTTGAATTAAAGGACACCAGTGGCTAACTGGAGCACACTATCTAAATGTCAAGCCCTCCTGTTAGAATCTCCGAAAATTACTGTCAAGACCTGCCAAACTTGAAATTCAGCAGCCTTTCTTCCCATCACAAAGGGAGACAATCTTCTCACTTCTGTGTTGAAACTATAGAATGTGTTTACTACAATAGGCCCAATCTCAAGAGCAAGACTGGTTAATCCTAGTGTGGAATGGTTCATTGACATAAATTGTGGCACTCATAGGCCAGGTTATGTAACTGTTTGTCCTCAAGAGGCTATTGAGGTGACTGTGATTCTTTCAAACACCTTGGCATAAAAAGTTGATATCATTGCCCTCACCTGAGCCTTACAATTGGGAGAAAAAAAGCTAGTCAACATCT